>JAPKLX010000060.1:1129161-1243884 GCA_026898415.1 Leonotis leonurus
TCTCACTTTTCTTTTATAAATGTATCAATATGTTTCATACAGAAATGAAAATAATTATCTCACTTTTCTTTTATAAATGTATCAATATGTTTCATACAGAAATGAAAATAATTATCTATTAAAAATGGTATGACTTATTAATTTATCATCTTTTTATCTTTTAATTTATTCTTAATATATGTGTCTAAAAGTAATGTAACAAAATAAACGTGTCGAAAAAAGTACTTCGTATTTGTTTTCTTGTATGTATATATATGTAGAGTGATATCATAGCTGGAATTGCTTTCGCAGGTTTTTGCGGCTTTTTATTGGTTATCTGACATAACCCTTTTAAACAAGCGTTAATTATGGAATATACCCAATTTGCCAAAGATTGATAAAGAAAATACCCATTACAAAAACTATGTAAAGAAAATACCCACTTTTTGACTTCTTCCCTCAATCATTACCTTATTATATGTTATTAAACGAAATATAACTAACTTTCATTCAGTAAACGTCACATATCTCTCTCTCTCTAAAGTATATTACATTTTCTCTTACTACATATCTCATTCTTGATTTGCTTGAACGAGTCTAATTGAAGTCATTTTCCAGAAAATTTTCAAGTAATAATCTCAAACTCAATATTTTGTTCGGTAAAATGTTCATACCGCTGGGAAACGAGCAAATACCGCTGGCAACGTCGGCACCAGCGGTATTTGCAATCGTAGTCCTCTTACCAGCGGTATTAACATATATATGTGTATCATGCTTTTCCAAATTAGCAAATAAAATCAAGAATAACAATACATTAGCAAATTAATCAAGAATAACAATTAATTAGCAAAAATAATCATTAATAATAACAAATTAGCAAATTAATCAATATTAGCAACTACTTAGCAAATTAATCAATAATAACAATTAATTAGAAAAAAAAAATCAATAATAACAACTAATTAGCAAATTAATCAATTAAAACAATTAATTAGCAAATTAAACAATAATAACAACTGATTAGCAAATTAATCAATTATAACAACTAATTAGCAAATTAAACAATATTAACAACTAATTAGCAAATTAAACAATAATAACAACTAATTAGTAAATTACTCAATTATAAAACCTAATTAGCAAAATTAATTAATAATAACAAGTGACTAACAAATTAATCAACAATAAACTTTCAAAAATAATTATAAATCGAACAAATACCGTCCCCTAACTAAACACAAAATATATTGCTGAAATCATAAAAATTCGAAGGTCATATGCATGGTAATACCGCCGGTATATACCGTGCGGAAGGCATCTACCGCCGGTCACCCACACGCCGGCGGTAGATGTTCCGACGCCGGCGGTATTCATACTTCTGTATCCCTCTCGCAATTCTAAGACTAATTCCATAATTAACACTTATTGTATATATATATATATATATCATGTAAATAATCAACCTATAATCATCTAACATATATATACTCTCATATATATATACTGTAAATTAGCTCACGTAAATTACTGTAAATGGTTGCACGGCTAAGATGGTGGTGCTGGCGCGCGGTAGATTTCAAAAATGGGGTAGATGGGGAAGAAGGAGAGTAGTTGGGTGGGTAGCGGTAGATGCAGAGTACTAATAATTATGTTGGTCAAATGGTCAAAAGTGGGTATTTTTTGAAGGTGTATAAGGGAAGTGGGTATATTGTTAATGGAGTGTTTGGAGAGTGGGTAATTTTCATTTTCTCCCTTTAAACAACATCACATGACTTATGGTTCTATTTGTTATTTTTTCTATAATTAGGACGTAAAGTAATGATTACGATACAACTGTCTTTTGTTAGAAGAAAACAAAAGGATTCATATGTTTATCATTTAAATTTGCGCAAATAATGCTCCATTTTCGGAAAAACGTGAATAAATTCACCCAAAATTCTTCCTTTTACTCAACAGTTTTACAACTCTAACAAACAAAAGTGCAATGATGAGATGCATATTCATCCACATATAATAATAACTCACACATAAAATTAATAAAACTTAATTTTTTACTTTTTCAACACTTTTTACAGTTATATTTCGATTCTATTAAATTTAAATTACAAAGTCGTGCAATGAAGGATTCGAATTCGAGACCTTTTGCTTCAAACATCGTTGGGAACCATTTGGAATTAATTTAGATAATGTTTATCGAAATACATGATTAGAATTTGCTAAGTATTTATTTTACATATTGATGCACATATTGTAATAGACGATCAAATAGATACACAATTGATGTGAAAAAATGTAAATGTTAAAGATCTAATTAACGATATATACTATAGAGATCAAATTTTGTTCAACTTAAAAACGTGTGTCTAAGTTCTCGCAAATAAACGAGGCTTATAGTACGTAGTAAGCTGACCATAAGTCGTATCTCAAGGAAGGCTTAGCAAGGTGTCCTAATTCAAGTGCTACAAAATAAACAATTGGTCTAAACATTCTAACCAGATAGCATATAAACGATTAACTAAGCTAGCTAATTAATTACGATTTAAATAATGGAAATTCGGAATAAGGCTCTAGGAGCTGAACACTCACTTCGATCATAACATAATATTATTAAAACACACATTCACATGCTCATCTAGAATTCTTAAGAGCTATCTAATATCGAACCTTCGTATGTGATAATTAGATCGTAACTATGACTTTCACATTTAGCCACACTATTAAGAATCCTAGTTAACAAGAGAATACTCGATTAACATGTTTCCAATTATAATTGAAGTTGATTGGATCTTGATCAAACACAAAGATCTTCTTGCGACCTCACTCCACGTCTAACAAATTGTAACGGTGATCAATCGGCACAATTCAATAAGCACGAATCCAAACAACAAACATGATTTAATTATAACATAAACGATCGAATAGATCTTCAACAACCTAGTGGAGATCAACTACTCAACCCAATACATAATCATAAACTAAGAACTCACAACAAGAACTTACTAATGACTACACTATGGAATCGAGCAATCAACATCCACCTTAATATGTCTTTCCAAAGTTCAAATAGAAGTAAAAGCGCTAAAACAAAGTTCTAAGATTACAAGAATTTAGTTCTATCTAAAGAAATGAGAGATATGAAAGTTCCATTCAAAATGGCCTGGAAAAGGCTTTAAAAACCTGCCAATAATTGCCAGCCAGCGGCGGTCTCAGGCTTTGCCTGTCTGTCCGCTGCTGCAGCACAGGCCCAGCGACCGCTGGCCTGTGCAAAATAAGAAATTTTTGAAAATACATAATTGAAGCTCGTCTAGATAGGAATCCGTAGCCGCAAACGGATCCAAATTCGGAGATGTAACGAAGGAGAACGAGCCAAAACAAAATTATTGCGCAAGACGTAACAATTTCGTATATGACCATGCTCTCGCGTTCTTTCTCCTCTTGTTTTTTGCCCGTAACTCCTAACAAGATCCCGTTCGATTTTCTCAGCTTCGTTTGACTTAGCATCTTCGGCATTTCCGACATCATTTAAGCTTCAATCAACTCCTCTTCTTGTCATCCTACATCCAACACAAATGCAACAAAATCGGCGTAAACACGAACTAAAGAGACGCAAAATCAAATCAAACTAAAAACTAAACACAACTAGACATGAACTAAAAACACACCAAAAACGAGCTAAACAATCAACTTAGTAAATAATTAGTTTATATTTCTAAGTGCTAGATAGGAACATCAACATTGTAAAAGATATATCAAGTTTACGATCTGTAACATGAGATCGACTTGTACTTATGGACTAATAAACTTATAATACTATAATGATCCACATATAAGGAACAAATAAACTTGTTGATCCATACCATATAAGATCATTTTTACCTTAGTATAGTTTGCATTAGCTTGAAACAAGAAAGTACAGATTAAATGTATAATCTATAGAAACACATATCAAGTGGAACGTTCAACATAAAGGTCATTCAACGACCTGTACTAATGCAAGGTGGCTCTCGATCTGCCTAAATAGATGAAGAATTGTGATGAGAAGCCTCTCTCTCTCTCTCTCTCTCATATTAATGACATTCTTAAGACATTGTATTTCTCCCATTAATTTTATATCTACACAATTTTTAAAAGACAATGAAACAAATTTAGAATTCAAATATGAGGGCGATGAAACACAAGTGAAAAACTTTGCTATTGGAGTGCAATTTCTAGTTATAATTAAGGCAAGTTTTTCTAATTTGTTCATGTTGTTAAGATTTATACAAAGATCGTTTCCTATTATATCTCTCGATTCAAGACATGCAGTCTTTACTTGTAACATTACACTCATATTTGAGGTATGATATATCTTACACCCCTACAACTACTTGGAGTTCTTTAAATATCCACCAAATTACTTCTTACTGTAATGAACCTTCTGAAAAAACTAGCAGAGGATGGATAAGCGACTGTTACTGGTTATCAACGAAACAGTTGGAGTGCATCTAAGAGCTCCATTGCTTCTTCCTCGAACATTGCTGAAACTACCTCCCCATCACACCACAAAGCACAGTAAGCTGCCACTTTTTTCTTCTCTAAGGACTTGTATCCATTATTTATTCAAATAATGAAATAATCCAAATCTTGTGTTGGTTATTCTTTTAATGAGAGATTGATTTGTATAGTGATCGTACTATTTTAAACATGTAAATTGGTTTAATAATAGGAAAGTCGAGTATCGTATCCACAAGGACTGACTTAGCGAAAACACACTGATTAATTCTTTTAGAAACTTAATTATTATTTAGGCAAACAATAATTTAATGAGTTTTAATAATAATATAAGATGGTCTAAGGGCTAGCGAAACAATAATATAATAAACAAATAATAAAGAGAAGATTCAAGGGCAATGTATGGACACTAAATCAAATTAAGGATTCACCTATTAAATCTAATCACCATATTTCATCCTAATTCATGTGAATGATCACATAAATATCCACATACTCCCGGATAGAACAGTCTATGAATGTTGATTAATACCTAGTCTATCACCCATAAGTATCAAATTAAAACCAATTATTAACTCCCAAAAGCACGATGAGAATAACTTCCTACAGTTCACCTATTTCCAGAAAAACATGTACTCCCTCCGTCCCAATAAGTATGATACAAAACTTTTGGGCACAGTTATTATGGAGAGTGTTTAAAGTAGTGTGAGAATGATAAATGTAGTTGGGTCCACACCTTTTTAAAGGGATAACTTTTACTATTTTAGGAATGTGTCAAGCTTAGTGGGACGTCCAAATAAATGAATGTATTCGTGTGGTCGAGTATGAATTCAATTCCGGATAAGAAATCAAAAACATAGCTAGCATAATGGCTAGTTCTCAAAACATGAGAATGAAAATCACGAATCATAAACAAAAATAGGAAATAAATTCAGCAATTAATAATACAGATTCATAAATTAAAATAGGTCTTAAAAAACCTAGAATCTTAGTGAGTTTAGTTACTCATAATAAAAACGATACTAAAATGAAATAAAATAACATAAATCGGTATCTTTTGTTGTGCAAAATGCCACTGATACTCCTGTAATGAACAAATGATTTGAAATGTTAACAGGTCTTGATTGCAATAGATGAAAGAGAGTTTATGAGAAGGAAGCAAAGATCCACAGAAAAATTGTTATAAGTGAGGCTGAAAAATATGATCATGTCAGCCAGATCCAGATGGAACGGAAATTGATGGAAAAAGACAGAAAGGAAGCAAAAAGAAATTTCTTATGCAATGTACTTAGCTCGTGAAGAGTTTAGCTGATGCCGACTATTACCGGTAAATTCATTTAGCTTTCTGTGGAAGTACTGCAGGATACAACATTGTTGATAAATGAGTTATCGACCAATATCTTTGCTTAAACATAGTGACAGAGAAGATTGACTACATATATAATAGTAGTTAAAAAGCTAAACATAGCATAATATTTTATTTTAGTATTTGCTAATTATATCTATTGTCAACTTCTTACCATTCACTAAATATAGATTGATTATTGCTACTTCTGAATAGATTGATTATATATAACATTTCAAACCATAATAAATCTATAAACCATGCATATCTTACTTTGATGGAATGTTGTTTGATAAGCTCCTGTGAGCTGTTGAGTTATATGCTTTCTTCATTCTTCATTCTGTTTGCATCTACTTGTATTGGGTTGTAAATGTACGTTTATTTGAAACCACATTAAGTATATACATTTTAGTTTATTGTATTGATATATTAGATATATACATTTTCCATATATTAAATGTGGAATGATATATACTAAACTATTAAAATTCGAATTTTTACATGTTATGAATATTAAATATCATATATTCAACAATATTATTTATTTATAAATTCTGAGTTAAACAAATTTTGTATTATGTTTTAAACTAAGTTAAAAGAAATTATAAATATATTTACCAACGGATTTCTAACATAATAAAAATAAATAATAAATATATTTAATTATATTGCCAATGGATTACCAACAGAAAATTAATAATATAAATGGAAAATAAATAATTTAATATTTTATCAAGAGATTGCCAACATAATTTTAAGAATAAAAAATATATAGTATTTTATTTTTGCCAATGGCGTTGACAATCTCTTAGTATTATATATTACTAATAGATATTTTGAATTTACCAAGGAATTTTTCCGTTAGTAATTAAATAATTTCTTGTAGTGATCTCTATCATTTACCGCCATCTTTGCCTCCACCCCCACCACCCACCACCACCACCTCCACCGCCTCCCCCTCCATTCCCGCCACTCAATCCATTGTCGATACTTTACATTGAAGAGGATTTTGGCTTATAAATTTTATTTGACTGAGTCAATCTTATGTCTCTATTTCCCTTTCTTTTGTATGCCAAATGACTTAAAGGAAGAAGGTTGAGTTTGTCCTTATGTATTCCAAGTACTCCTTTCCCCCCATCGTATGAAGGAAAGTATTCACTCCTTAATGGAATATGAAATATTCTTTCTATTCCTTTCATTTATTTTTGGATACATATATTTATATCTTTGGTATTTATTTTAGATTAGTATTGCATCTTGATTGACGAATCAGGGGTTGTATATGTTAGGATGTTCTCACACTCCTTCAGCATTATTAATGAAAACTTTATCCTCCTTTTTTATTGCTCTGGGTCAATTTCTTCATGGAACCAAAGCAGGACTATCTTGAGTAACTAAAAAAGCTTCCGCATATTTTTCTTTCTTGTTTTCACACATCAATGGCAAAAGATGGCAATAGTAGTAAAACTTGAACCACCATTGATGTGATGTCTCCCTATTATATTGGCTCGTCTGATAATTCGAGCCATGTTTTTGTTACTAATGTTCTTAGTGATGAAAACTATGGGGATTGGTCTGAAGAGACGAGCAATTGCCTCTTTGCGAAAAATAAATTTGGATTTATTGATGGATCCTTACTTGAACCCAAAGAGGGTTCGTCTGAGTTGCCGTTGTGGAAACACTACAATGCCATGGTGAAGGCGTGGTTGATAGTGGCCATGGACAAGGAGATCTGAAACAGCGTGAAGCACAGGAGAACAACACACGAGATATGGAAGGATCTTAAGAAAAGATTTGGAAAAGATAGTGCTCCAAAGGCATATGAACTAAAGAGAAACATCACCCTCACACGCCAAGACAAGATGTATTTCTTTGCATATTACACCAAATTAAAGGGAATATGAGATGACATCGATTCAATCTCTGAGGTCCCGAAGTGCACTTGTGGCAAGTGCACATGCAATGTATCCAAATTCGTTATCAAAAAGGTGGAGAAGGAGTGGATCTATGAATTTCTCATGGGCCTAGATGATGCTTTCAATATTATCAAGACCCAGATCATGGGCACAAAACCATTACCAAGTCTTGGAACCGCATATCATTTAGTGGCAGAAGATAAACGACAACGGTCGATATTAGCTTCACAGAGACCAACTGTTGATGGCGCTGCATTTCAAGTGCAGCGTCATAGAAATAAGGAGTGCCGAGACATGGGTCGTGGAAACAACAAAACTCCTCTATTGAAAATTTTGTGACACCTTTGAAAATTGCTACAAAATTATTGGATATCCAGAGTCAAAGAAAGGCAACAAGACAGGGAAACTAAAAGAGAAAGAGAAGTAACTGACGCATAGGGTGGCACACGTGGACATAAAGCCCATAAGTGAATAAGGTCCTCTATCAAGTTTTTCGCCCGAGCAGATGGCACAACTGAGAGATCTTCTCAATAACAGCTTTGGTGCAACAGGTGCTCCAACAACTCCTTCGATAAACATGGTTGGTAATGTTGAGATACCATTTAAAATTCCCAATGGAGATAGAGTGCCAGTTCAAAGCGTTGGCAATGTTGATTTACTTAATGGTTGGAATGTTGAGCGTGTTTTACATGTGCCGGATTTTCAGTGTAACCTGCTCTCTATCAGTCGGCTCACCAAAGATCTCAATTGTGCTATAAATTTCTTTCTCGATTTTTGTACCATACAAGACTTAGCTTCGAGGAACCTGATTGGAGTGGGTAGGCAGGTGATGGTCTATACCTCCTGGAGCCCAATGCTGATGATCAAAAGGCTTTTTCAGTATCAGTTGATCCAGAAGTGTGGCACAAGAGATTGGGACACGCCTCTAGAATAAAACTCAAGAATACTTTTTCTTTTAATAAGGTTACAAATATTTTTTGCAAGTCATGCATAAGAGCGAAACAAACTAGACATCATTTTCCTTCAAGTTCTATTCAATCTACTGCTTGTTTTGATTTGATTCAATGTGACATTTGGTGTGGATATAGAACTGCTTCACTTACTTGGGCATATTATTTTCTCACTTGATGAAGTTTAAATCTAAAGTATGCAAATATTTACAATTGTTTTGCAATATGGTGAGGACCCAATTCAATAAAATGGTGAAAAGGATTAGAACTGATAATGGGGGAGAGTTTCAGTTGCATGACATGATGAGTTATTATATGGAATCTGACATTATTCTTGAAACTTCTTGCGTTCATACACCACGACAAAATGGGGTAGTGGAATATACACATATATATTTTAGAAGTTGCTATGGTTTTACATTTCCAAGCAGAACTACCTGTCATGTTTTGGGGAGAGTGTGTTTTGACAGCAGTCTACATTATCAATAGACTCCTAAAATTCTTCAAAATTGTACTCCTTATGAGAGATTGCTTAATAAGAAACCAAATTATGAACATTTGAGAATTTTTTGTTGTCTTGTTTATGACAAAGACGAAAAGGAGGGGCCAAGTTTGACGAGAGGGGGAGGTCTAGTATTTTTGTGGGATACCCACATGGACAAAAGGGCTACAAGGTGTACGATATTAAGAGCAAGAAGATATATGTTTCACGAGATGTAAAATATTTCGAGAATATTTTTTCTTATGCATCTCATCTTGATGAGATTCGAAATAGATAGAACAAAGAATTGGACACTCCACTTGAGTCTGATGAAGAAAATTTGAGTGGTGAACAGTGGGCTACGGCAAATGAGAGTGATCATGTTGATGAGGTTGATAGTTGTGATGGAAATGGAAAGGTTGAAGCGTTGGATACTCGATGAAGTGATAGAGTAAGACGACAACCTTCTCATTTGCAAGAATATGAGGTTCATTTGCCAAGATCAATAGACCACACGCAGCCCACGTGCAACTCAGAATCCACGACAGTACACCCTCTTGCTAATTATGTCTCTTATGATAAATTCTCTCCTACTCACAAGTGTTTTCTAACGGCCATCACTAAACATGATGAGCCAAGTTTTCTCTCAAACAGTTAAGATGCATCAATGGAGATATGCTATGAAAAAGGAGATTGACGCATTAGAAGCTAATGGAACTTGGTCTTTGGAACACTTGCCGCCTGAAAAATGTGCAATTGATTCAAAGTGGGTCTATAAGGTTGAAATATAAACCCGCAGGAGAAGTTGAGCGCTATAAAGCAGGGCTTGTTGCTAAAGGCTTTATGCAAATTGAGGGTATTGATTTTCATGAGACTTTTACGCCAGTCGCAAAGCTTGTTACTGTTCAAAGTTTGTTGGCAATTGCGGTTAAGCGAAGCTGGATGATACACCAGTTAGACGTAAATAATGCGTTTTTACATGGTGATTTAATTGAAGATGTCTACATGAAAATTCCACAAGGTTTCGCTAAGAGTGGAGAAACATGAGTTAGTAAGTTGAGAAAGTCTCTTTATGGCTTACGACAAGCATCAAGAATTTGATTTTTGGGCATAGAGGTTGCTCGATCGGCTGAAAGCATGGTATTGAGTCAAAGCAAGTATACACTTGACATATTGAAATTTTCAAGAATGGAAGGGTGTCGTCCAAGTTTGTTTCCTATGGAACAGAATTCCCGTTATGATCTCGACGAGAATGGTCCTACTGTGGACGTGTCGCAGTATCGCCGCTTAATTGGTACACTACTTTATCTCACAGTGACTTGACCCGATATTCAGTATGCTACTAATGTCTTGAGTCAGTTTATATCCTCACCACGACAGTCTCACATGAATGCGGCGTTGCGTGTCATGCGTTACCTCAAAGGAACACCTGGACAAGATATTTTCTTACCATCAAGTGGAGATTTGTCGCTTGAGTCATATTGCAATTTAGATTGGGGTGGGTGTCCGAATGACACAACGTTCTCGCACTGGCTACTTTATATCTCTTGGGGGGCGCCCATTTCTTGGCGAACCAAAAAACAGTTTGTTGTCTCCCGAACCTCTGCTTCAGCAGAATACCGTGCTATGGAATATGGAATATTCTTTCTATTCCTTTCTTGTATTCTTTTTATTCGTGACAAAAACAATCAAAGGAAGTCATTGTCTCTGCCATCCATTTCACTGAAAATGACGACAGCGGCCTATTTTCAAACAAAAATATAAAAATTATCATAAATTTTAAACAAATATACCAAACATCGTAACATATTATGTTATCTTCTCTAATATTGACATATCCTTTACAAGTTTTATCATCTCCTGCCATATCATATCTTACCTTTCAATCATCCCTCGGTTATAGTTTAACAAATCATCAACTAATGATGAATCTTCATTTCCAATTCTTATAATCTATCAAGAAATTAAATACTTACATTTATTTTCGTATCATATTCATTATTCCGGTTTTATTTTCCATAATTTACGTTCACTATAAATTTCAACATTCTTTTTCTTCAATTTAAATTTTGTACCCTTTTCGCTTATCATTCTTTCCAACTAAAGTATATAATTATCATTTATAATTTTCACTTTTAATTAAGATTTAGAATTGATATATATAAGAATATAAGGTATATAACTTTTCAATTTCAAATTTCTAAATCATATTAATCGAACATAAAATATCATCCTATTTACTCTTCGTATTTCTAATCAAACTTCCAAAAATATGGCACAGAAACAAAATCCCTAAATCAAAATGATGGAGTATTATTATATTATATTACAGTTTCATCTAAAAAGAAGAAGAAGAAGCAGCAGTTAAGGACAGTATTTCTTAGGCACAAGCAAAAGTGGGTTCTTCTTATGCATTGTAATACCAGGATGAGCATCCTCGTCAATATCTTGTGCCCCAACGCCACGTGGCAATTCCCAGTCAAAGGAGTAGAGCAGATTCGCGATGGCAAGCTCGACGTTGACAAGTCCCATAGCTGTACCGGGGCACATCCTTCGGCCCGACCCGAATGGAATGAGCCCGAAATCTTGGCCTTTGACATCAATATTACTGTTCAAGAACCTCTCAGGCATGAAGAGATCTGGATTTTCCCAGTATTCGGGATCTCTTGCAATTGCACAAGCGTTAATGTAAACAACTGCTTTGGCCTCGATGTCATAGCCCTCCACTCTGCAACTTGTGGTTGTCTCTCTTGGCACCAGCAATGGAATGGCAGGGTGTAATCTGAATGTCTCATTTAATACTGCTCTAAGGTATCTGAGTTGAGGCAGATCATCCTCATCCACTTTCCCTTTCTTGCCTACCGCGTTGCGGATCTCTTCTTGCAATTTCTTCATGATTTTGGGTGCTTTAATCAACGCTGTCATCATCCAGATTGTTGTTGCAGCACTTGTGTCTGTTGCCCCTATAAATATATTCTACATCATATATCAAATGTTATTTATTAATCCAAGAAGAGCCCCACCATGGACAACCAAATAGTAGAAATAATTAATGAAATAATAAAATAGTGGAGTAGGAGTACTATATAATTATATGTAGAAGAATTTCTCTTTTCATTGAAGGCTACACAAGTGATTCACGTATTTTTTAATGCACAAAAGTGACACCTGATATATAGAACCCCTCTATTTCGATTCGGATCTCGTAATGTCCAGTTCTTGTCGGTGTCACGTTTCTACTTTTTTTTTTATTTTTTTTATTTTGTTTTATTGATACTCTCTTATCCAAAAATTGTTATAATAGTCTTTATCACATAACATTGAGCCTAAAAATATTACATATTCTAGAATAACCCATCCAAATAATGAATTATTATTAATTAAATGTAAAATTAAGTAGCACAAAATAATTAATTATAAGTCCGAACTGGGTATAATTAATAAAACTAATCATTACTTGCGAATTAAACATATTCCTAAAAAAATTAAGAAAAAAAAGTAGTACACGGATAGGATCGTGCAACATTTCTCATAGCACCTACGGATCAGATCATAAAGAATAAAAATTACTAAAATTTATTTGCGAAAAATCTTTATTATTTATATAAGTGCAAAATGTTACCATATTCATGAATTCTCACTAGTAAATTCGATGCAAGAAGTTTCCTGATGATACAAATAGATATTGCTCATTATGTAAGAAAAGAAATAAATAAAATAGGAGAGTGAAACAATGCAATTAAGGAGTACCATTAGGAGAGCTTTGATGTGATGCCAGTCGAGATCGACAGCCAGAGACTTGTCTTCTTTAAGCTGGATCAAAATGTCAATCATATCGTGTTCCATGGTCTTCTCCCTCTTCGGATCGAGATGCTCGTCGATGAGCTCTTGGTAGAACGAATCCAAGTCTCTGTAAGTCTTTTCGAGCCAACTTTTGTAGCCCAGTAACTTATCCGCCCAACTTAATGAAGGAAAGTAATCTGATGGGAAGAAAGTAGCAAGCACAGCTTGAGCCTCTCTCAGAAGCTCATCAAACCTCAGTTGTTTCGATTCTTGCTCTTCATATCTCTTACCAAAAGCTATTCTGCATATCAAAGTACTTCCTAAAGTGATAGCTACATCACTCAAGTTCACAATTCTTTCCCTCTCATCACCATCACCATCAACACAAGAAACAGAACAAATGGTTGAAATCTTGTTGACCATACGAGAGATTTCGTCTTCGCGAATGGGGCGAAAGGATTGGACTTTTTTAAGGCTAAGGAGATGAATAGATGTGATTTTCCTCATCTCCCTCCAATAATCGCCGTACGGCGCAAACGCTATATCCATGCTTCTATAGGAGAGTTTCTGCTGTCCAAGAAGCTTAGGCCTGCTGCAAAATGCCATATCTTGTGTTTTGAGCACTTCTTTGGCCAACTTGGCTGAAGAAACCACCACTATGGGGATAGAACCTAGCTTTAGTTGAATAATGGGACCATATTTCTTGGAAGCTTCCCATATATAGATTTGTGAATTTCTGGCTGCCAGGAATTGGTGGAGGTTTCCGATCACCGGCAGCCGTGGTGGGCCAGGTGGAGATCGGAGTTTTGGTGATTTTCTAGTTTTGTGGAGAAGATAAATCGATATTATGAAAAGAGCTATGAACACGAATTGCAAAAGTATCATAGTGTTGAGGTTGTGATGAAGATATAATTTTACAAAGAATGGAGGGTGCATTTATACTTAGAATAGATTACTCCCTCACTTTTTTAATAAGTGTCCAATTTTATTAAATCACACATTTAAATAAAATAAAAATTTTATTATATACTTTTTATTGAATAGCATAATAAATACATTCACATAAATAATATTAAATTTCAATAAGTATTAAATAAGGACAAAATTAAAAGATATTGTTATAAATATACTCTAAAATTTTAAAATAAGACACTTATTTAGAAACAACTCTAAAATTAAGGTTCTTGATTATAGACATCATCAATTGCATCATCTTGAATTATATCCTTCGATGCTCGTCACGTGTTACAAAATTTTTAAAAACATTTTTTTTAAAGTTGTTGCATTCATCTTATCTTTAACCTTCTTAAAAATTGCATTATTTGCACAAAATATGTATTGTTTATAATATATTTTTACTATACATCAATTTAAAGATAACAATATAAAATCGTATAAAAATCAATATAATATATGTAACACACGTTACTATTAGTAATATTTCATAATTTCATTAGAAGTTTTAAAAATTGAGTGTGATTAGGTTTGTCGATGGATGGGTAATATCTGAATCGTACTCGAAACCGGTCAAAACTCATTCATTCAAAAGTTATGGTTCTGATTCAAGTTCCGATTCCAGACCCATCCAAACCCGATCATAGTCGGTCTAGATCCGACCCGACCCGCTACATACGGTTTCGGTTCTGACCCGGTCCGGCCTTTTCGAAAAAAAAATCGATTTTTCTTTTCAAACTTCAAAATAAATTTTAAGATATCATAGAGAAATTTATTTCAAATTGCTACACATAAAATTTTGAAATAGTAGTGAATATTCTTGCGTCGAGCGCCTCGATTGGGGAAGAAAAGCAGCGATTGGGGGAAGAAGTGCACCGATTTCGGCTTCCAGCGGTTTGATCTGCTTTACAAGGATCTGAAGGAGGGGATGTGGGAACCAGAAAGCTCCGATACGGCGGCGGAGCAGAATATCCGGATGAAGAGGCTCGTTGCGGCGATGGGGGGCTGCACTCCGCGACGGAGTCATTGGTAGAGATGGAGGTTTCATAGAAGAAGATGAAGGAGTGGGAGGGCAGAGAGAACGATTTGCAGAAAGAATCTGCTCTATTTTTTAGATGCTTTGTTCAGATTTCAAAATTCTGTCTAAGATCCATGAGTGATCCGGACCTGAAAATATCTATGGGTATTCTCCCGATCCAAAATCATTAATAATATAATGAACGGTTCGGATCCGATATTTAATGGTCTGGTTCCGGTTCCTAACCGTAACTATTTTAACGATTTTAGTACGAATTTTACCCGCCCGTTACCATCTCTAAGCGTGACGATTGTACTAGATTAAGTGAAAGATGTTGTTGATATACTGTAGTCTTGAAGAAATACCTCATTTTTTCTGGTAATTAGCACTCCTTCTGTTCCATTGATTTAGACTTATTTTGATCCATAGATTATCACAATCTTTAACAAAATAAATCTAAGAAATACTTTTCTATCTATTAATTTAAGTACACTTCAATTAAAATTATAAATTTTATTATTAAAATGTCTAAATTAATAAAATAGAGTTAATTAATATCTATTGGATCATCAAAGGAGCAATTAAGCTCGACCATCAATACGTGTGAGTATATAATCCCTACGTAAATGAAATCGGGATGAAGCCTGCAGTCATCGATCAGAGGTGGTCAAAGCCTGTGTTCATATAGTTGGGTAATCATGTCGTTCTTGAAATATATGAAAATTATAAGAATAGAAAATGAATAAGTGGGATAAATCCAATGACATAACTTTTAGGACGATGATATCCAAAGTGTTTTTTCCTAATTTCTCTGTGCATTTGATGACACAAAACCGTTCGACCGACGAAGAATCCTAGAGAGTTGAACCACCGTAGCTGTGCATGCATGCTAAATTTAGGAAGAGGATACAATCACCGCCACGTTTTATTCTGACACCATATATGCTCTGCATATTTTTCCTTCAAATTCTAACTCACAACCTTGTACTGTAACATGCTGCAGATTATACTTTCTCCACACCACACACGTGTCACGTGCTCTTTCACTTGCATTTTAATATTTTTATCAATTTTAGCACCTTCCGTTTCTAAAGCATATTCCACATTCGTTGACCACGTGGCAGGATCAAAGCCATCAATAATCAATTCTTTATAATACTCAGAAATTGCATTTTATTTTTAGCATACCAAGTGTGCTAGTTATAATAAAAGTGAATTACTCATTAAAAGTGAAATGCATTGATATTCTACATATTATTTAAAATTTAGAGTAAAAAAATAAATTATGCGTTAAAAATAAGAATTAATCTAAGTCATTAATCTATTTAGAATAAATGATTAAAAATGATTATATAAATTGAGTTAATAATTTTTAAATACACGATCTTTGCAATACTTTTTAATTTTAACATGAATTTTAAACATTATCTAAAATACATGAATTTTGAAAAAATTAATCGATTTTTTACATGAGTTTGATTTTATTCAAAACTAGAATGTTTGTCCGTGCGATGCACGACAATTGTTATAGTTAAGTAAAGTAATAAAAGATATAATTGTAAAATATAAGATTTCACATAATATATAAGATTTGAGAAAGAAATTGTAAAATACTTCTTAATGTATAATCATCCTTGTTATATTTTTTATGTACCATCTGTTGTATGTATTAGATTTTGTGTATGTGTATAAACTGACTCACAATTTCTTGCATGTATGATATAAGAAATGGTGAAGCTAGCTAGAAAACATTGGTTGTGATGCTTGTACATCAGACAACAATTTTTTTTTTTATATATAATTCATGTTATTTTTTCTACTTTTATACAAAACTATGTGACTTAAACATTTGCCAAGAATTTTGATTTGTTGTTTACTTTATATATTGAAATAGTCATTGTGATGATATTATCGTATAAAAATGTATTCTAAATTTATTGCTATATTTTCCTGTCCCTCTAAATGTTGCAAATATTTTATTTTTCATCCATATTTTTTGGATGCTTAATCTTGGCTAGGGCCGTCAAAATTTACCGAAAAAACGGTATACCGTGCATACCGTATCGAAAAATACTGAATATAAGGTATACCGAAAGTTTTGGTAAGGTGTGATACTGTACCGAACTTTTCGGTAAGATAAAGGTATAAGATTTCCAAACACCGAGGTATACCGTCATATACCGTACCGTAGTATATAACAGAAAAAATGATATAGATTGTAGTATATACCGTACCAATTAATAAGATTATGATTCATATATTTAAATCTAGTACATATATAACAATATAATAATATAGTTAGTTAATCTTTTAGTAATTAATTTTATGAAATTAGTGGTTAATCTCAAAAATTATGTTATTATAAAATAATATATACTTAGTATTTTTTTTATCTATTTAATGTTATTTAAGGTGTCGTTCATTATGTTTTATATATGTACATATTTTAAATAAATAAGTTTTTAGTATACCGTCAAAGAAAGGTATACCGAAGTAAGGTAAAATATACCGAAAGTAAGGTAAGGTATAGGTATGTAAAAATATCATATCAAAAGTAAGGTATACCGAAAATTATGGTTAGGTAACTGTATGAAATTTTCTATATCTAAAGTAAAGGTAAAGTATAAAGTATGACGATTTTAGTAAGGTATACCGTACTGTGACACCCTTAGTGTTGGCATTTGAACATCGAATTAATTCATTTGTTAGAGTCATATCAATACCATATAAAACTTTTACAAGTTGGTACGAATCTCATTGGTAACAACATAAACATTGCATTGTCATCTATGAGTGTTACAAATATATCAAAATCCCATATCCTTCTCTGACACTACAAAAAAAAGTTTATTTAGCAACGGAATTTTTCCGTCACTAAAATAAGAAATTCTGTTACTAAAAATGTTAGTAACGAAATTGTAACGGATTTATCCGTAGTAATATTGATGGTTGCTAAAAAAATTTAACAACGGAATATATTCCGTTACTATATAACAACGGAATTGTAACGGAATTTTTGTTTCTAAAATGAATTTTTAAATTTTAGTAACGGAATTGTAACAGAAAATTTCGTTACCAAATTTTAATAATGGATAATTCCGTCACTAATTCTGTTACTAAAATTGAACAACAAATTCCGTAACAATTTCGTTGTTAATCCGTTAAAATTTAGAAACGGAAAATTTTTCCGTCACTATTCCGTTGCTAGAAAATGTATTTTTTGTAGTGTGAGTATTAATCACTTAGTTTAATTTTCATAATTAACAAATATAACTTACAATTTCATTAAATATAATTTATAAAATAACTTTGTCAACCGTCTCCCAATATTTATTCATTTGAAAGGATAATAGGTGTTTCATTTTTCAGGAAGAATTTGTCAAATAATAACTTACAACAGTTTTCCTTCCATAAACAACATTCAAAAGGACCAAATCAATGATGCTTCATGTTTCAATTTATTTTAAACCTTCAGTACGTGACGTTGTTTAGACCAGACCCACTGTCCGATAAAGGGATTCAGTATCGGGCACGAGAAATATTTCCAGCCGTATACTTCTAATTTATTGTATTAAATTGCTCGCAAGAGTACGAGTTCGTTATAGATTAATAAGTTGACCCTAAGTCGTATTCTTAAGGAAGACTAAGCAGGGTTTTATCTATGTTGCAGAACAAAAAGCAATTAAAAAAGAGTTTTGATATTTTAACTAATCTAATTAATCTATCTAGGCGAATGAAATTAAAGAATTTAAAATACGAATAACCTAGGAGAAAATTAATAAAGTGATTAAATCCTAATTCTAAGAACAAGGAATTAAGGAAACTGAATTTAAACATGCCTTGAATTGATTAATTAACATGATTGAAAGGTTTGTATTAATGAATTGGAAATTAATCAAGAAAAGAGTAGAAAGAAAATAGATCATAAAGCAATAAAGAAAGCAGTAAATGAACTCACGAATGTAAAAGGTAAATAATGCATTAAAGTACTCCGGGTTTGAATCACGAACGAATCCACAACAAAAATTGAAGAACGAACAATGGAATAAAAATCTAGACTAATAGTGTTTTCTCTTGTAGTCTAAACCCTAGACAAGAAGTAAAAACATGAAGGGAGTCTCTGAAAATTCACGCGTGGAGGTTTAAATAGGAGAAGAAAATCCCGTCTGGGTAGCGACCGCTAGGGGGTAGTGTTCGCTACCCCATGTTCTGTCTTGTTTCAGCGCTGGAGAAGGGTAGCGAGCGCTAGAGGGTAGCGCTCGCTACCCCAACGTTCTGTGCCTTCCACCGTGTAGGGGAGCTAGCGACCGCTAGGGGGTAGCGGTCGCTAGCCCCTTGTTCTGCCTTAAATCAGGTTCAGGACCTAGCGAGCGATAGGGTCTAGCGCCCGATAGGGTTTAATCGTTTATTTAATTATTCGTTCTTAGGATTTAATTGTTTTCTTCACTCTTGCCTAGATAGTTCGCATTTATATTCCTTTAATCCTTCTTGCCTAGTTAATTAATTAGAGTAGTTAAAAATCAAAACCCCCTTTCTTTTACTGCTTTCCTGTTCTTCAACGTGAATGAAGCCCTGTTTAGCCTTCCTTGAGAATACGACTTGGGTTATGCTTAATCACACTAATAACAATGATCTCGTCCAAATTGCGAGTAGTATAGTTCATTAAGCACGACACATTCCTTTAAGTATATTGGCTGGAAATATTCCTCGTGCCCGTTACTGATTCCCTTTATCGGACAGTGGGTCTGGTCTAAACAACGCCACGTACTTAAGGTTATATTTGAGCGAAACAAATTTTGGCGCCGTTGCCGGGGAAGGCTTTAGGCATTTATTTGCTTTGAATTTTCTTTATTTTTCTTTCCTTTTTGTTTTATTCTTTTGCTCCCGCAAGGTGCGTTTGATCTGCTTTTGAGTTGTGTATGCTAGGACGCCGAAGCTTGAGACAAGAGTTGGTACCCTACGTCGACAATATCAATAGAAGAGAAGCCGTACGTGAGGAGCGGTATAGGGACGTTATTAACCTCGCCACACTATTCGAAGAGCAACTGGTAATAATGGCTGAGGAAAACGGAGCCCCTAAGAAGCTCGGAGACTTTGCCAGGCCATCTTATGGCATCACAGCGTCTGCTATAGTATTATCTGCTGCAGCGAGGAATTACGAGTTGAAGCACAACCACATCAACTTGCTTCCTTCGTTCTACGGTTTGCCTAATGAAGATGCGCTCCTTTTTATTAGGGAGTTCTGCACAGCTGTCCATTCTATTCTACTTCAGGGTATTACCGAAGACGAGCTGCTTAGGAAGTGTTTCCCCTATTCACTCAAGGATAGGGCGAAAACGTGGTATCTTTCTCTTCCAGCCGGATCTCTTACAGCTTATGCAGTTCACTCAAGAGCCTGACGAGCCTTTTCATGAGGCACTTGACAGATTTCGAGAGCTACAGCAGCAGTGTCCACACCATCAGATTGCGCCCGAACTGCTTTGGCAGATTTTCTACAATGGGTTGCAGCACACTTATCAGTTCATGGTGGATACAGTAGCTGGAGGAAATTTATCTGAGAAGACAGCTGAGGAGGCGATTGAGATATTTGAAACTTTGGCCACGAATTCGCAGCAGAAAACCTCTCGATCTAAGAGAGTAGAAGTCAGAGAGATCGGAGTTAGTCCGGATTTGAAGAAGCAGATGGCTGACATGATGCGAGAGCTGCAAGAGTTGAAGATGAGCAAGGCCCCTGCAGTGGCCAAGCACGAGCTGGTGCCTGAACCGTGCCCGATTTGTGGTGATCTCAGTCATGATGAGAATCACTGCAATAGAATGGTGGAGATGACTTATGAAGGAGAGGCGGAAATCTATGCTGCTCAGGGATATCCGCCGCAACCGCCATTTAATCAACATCCAGTCCAGCAGACTTCAGGATGGAGAGCGCAGAACAGCTCTACTTGGAGGGGTCCCAATCAGGGTCAAGGAGCAAATTTTCCTCCTCGACGACCGTCTCTGCAGCAGCAATATTACCCACCTCAACATGGGTATTATCCTCCACAGCAGCCTTACTACCCGCCTCAGCAAGGGTACTATTCGCCACCACCTCAGTTTCAGCAGCCACCACCGCAGTTTCAACCTCAATTTCCACCTGCACCGCAAGGGGCTGCACCACCTAAGACATCTCTAGAGGACTTTTCACTTTTTATACTTTTGTAATTCTAGGGTTTAGACCACGAGAGAAAACACTGTTAGCTAGATTTTCATTCCGTTCAAGTTCTTTACTTTGGATATTGTGGATTCGTTCGTGATTCAAACTCGGTGATTTATTTCAGCTCGTTATTTCCCTTTCAATTCGTGAGTTCTTTACTGCTTTCTTTATTACTTTCTTATACTGTTTTATGCATTTTTGTTCTTCGTGCTTTATTTTGATTAATTATCAAACCATTAATACAAACCTTTCAATCATGTTAAATAATCAGTTCAAGACATGTTTAGATTTCGTTTCTTTAATTCTTCGTTCTTAGACTTAGGGTTTAATCGTTTATTTAATTATTCGTTCTTAGGATTTAATTGTTTTCTTCATTCTTGCCTAGATAGTTTGCATTTATATTCCTTTAATCCTTCTTGCCTAGTTAATTAATTAGAGTAGTTAAAAATCAAAACCCCCTTTCTTTTACTGCTTTCCTGTTCTTCAACGTGAATGAAGCCCTGTTTAGCCTTCCTTGAGAATACGACTTGGGTTATGCTTAATCACACTAATAACAATGATCTCGTCCAAATTGCGAGTAGTATAGTTCATTAAGCACGACACATTCCTTTAAGTATATTGGCTGGAAATATTCCTCGTGCCCGTTACTGAGTCCCTTTATCGGACAGTGGGTCTGGTCTAAACAACGCCACGTACTTAAGGTTATATTTGAGCGAAACAAGAAGACCAAAACATCAACTCGAATAATAAAAATAAGCATTTGAAGACCAAAAGTATACTAGAAACGAGACCAAAAACATATAAAACAACATCCCCACGCACAATACCTTGCTTGTCCTCAAGCAAGTCTAAACTCAACAAAATACGGAGATTTCAAAACAAGAAGCAATTTTAATTATGCAACAACAATCAAATTCAACACGAGTTTACGGAAGGGATAATAAGACTACACATCAATCACCATTACGTGTTTCCCTCGAAGGTACAACTTCAATCCGATCAAACTCAGTAACGTATGCAAATCCGGTTTTTTAATTACTCAAAAGCTAGACTTAGAATTTTTATCTTTTCAAACATTTTTAAGAATCAAACCGCATAGAATTTTTAGTGATATATAGAATATTAGTCACTAGGTGTGATCTTCGGCATAAACCGAATATCCTAGTGTGGTTTCCCATACCCATTCCTCGAATTCAAGATTTCTTTCGATTTCTTAAAGGAAGAGGGGTAGAGTTCTTATCACCTATTCAAACAGTTCAAGTGATTCAATAACGATTATTAAGGCCATTCGAGCCAAATTTTCGGAAAGAGTGGGTTATATGGCTAAAAGTCACGAGATATGAACATTTAGAGGTTATCTATAGTGGTCTCGTGTGGTTTCCCATGCTCATGGTTTCCAGAGGAGCAGAAGCCTCCCAACTCAATCTCACACTTAACAAAATTAGCACCATTAACAATTAAGTCTAGCCATTAAGCAATCTTATACCAAATTGACAAGTTACGAGCTATCACATCAATCCATCACAAAATCGAGTGCCCCACGACAACTATAATCAAAATGTAATGCTCATTACCCAATTATCAACTCACAATGTCAATTTATGTCGTCAAGCATAATCAACATGTTTCTCATCAAAATCAATCACTAATTCTATTAAGCTCCAAATTGCAAATGGACAAACAAGAGTACAGAACTACACACTTCTAAAAATACGCTGCATGCTATAGATAAAGCCATACCTACCCCCTCATGAAAGAAATAAGCAATGTCCTCATTGCTATAATAAAAACAAGGGAGAGAGGGAAAGAAACTACCCGATACGGTATGATGCGGCGGTGGTGAAAGCTCAAGTAGTTGTAAAGGATTAGACCTGCAAAAGAAACACCAGACAAAACAAAAGAAGCAACAAAGAGAAATGAACTAAAAGACACAACTCGGACACACGCAAAAAGAAAAAGAAGGAAATGCTTACTAAACGGCAGTGAGAAGTCACTCCTGATCCGGTGGCGGCGGTGGGTGATCATACAAGGCCCAGTTCGACCACTGAGCGTTGAGCTCGGCCATCTTCCGGTTGTTCTCGAGTATCTGTTGATACTGGAGAGCCGACTGATCCTGAGATAAACGCCACTGGCGGGCCTGCTCAGACATGAGGTCGTGAGTAGCAGTAATCCGCTCCTCGATCCGCTCCTGACTCCGCAGCATGGAGGAGCTGAAGTCTCCGAATTCCCGATAAAAGTCTGAACGGAGGGCGCCGAGTTCAGTGCTCAGGGACTGAAACTCGGAAGTGAGGTGATCCATGCCACCGGAAGAAGTAGAGCCGGCGCCGTAGTGATACTGGCCGGCGCCCGTCGAGTAAGAGGAAGGGCCGGGAGCAAAGACATCCGACATAGGGGCGTCCTCGTAGGCTTCCTCCTCAGCTCCTCGGTCAGCTGCACCCATATCACCTCCAACATCAGGTAAGTTGACAGCAATGGTGGCCAACTCGTTGGTGTGGTTAACCACACAGCGCCGGGAGGTGGAGGGCACCCACGTGTAGTCGTTGGTGCAGATACGAGTCTGTCGGAGCTCAGAGAGGTCAATCCTCGATACGTAGATGGCATCTGCCGGATCAACATTCTCCGGATCGAAAACCTCAAAATGCTGGGCGATGGCACAGATGATAAGAGGCAGAGTAGCATGATAGCGGACTGTGGCCAGCATATTCTTAAACGTGTTAAGAATATAATAGCAGGCGCACACCCGGGAGCCCTGAGCAGCGCTCTGGAGAAGAAAAACTTCGGCCTGATTCACTTTATTAGCTTGCTCTTTCCCGGTGGTGCCGTAAGACAGAAATTTGTGCAGAAGCATCAGCACGTTGTTCTGGATGAAGCCAGCCGGCATCCCACCGGCTTGCCAATTGCAAAAACCCGTAAGTGAATGCCACGCGGCATTAGGGTTGAAGTGGGATGGCGGGGCTTGATCCCCCACATTCTTTCTGTGAAAACTCAAATTCCTTCCTTAGGTGCACCCTCTCAAATCAAAATAAAATAGGGGTGAGTGCCTTATGAAACCCCTGCAATCCATTGGGTTTTCTTGCCATTTCAAAAGAGTTTTATTTTCTCTTCGCGGGAACGTCGTTGGGATGTAGATCCTTAGTCTCACAGGGAGGAGTTGTTTTCTTTCCTTCAAACACTGTGGTTTAAGCCTGATAATGGAACGGCCCGCCTGGCCACTATGAATGAAATGAATATTACGTCAATAGAGTAAGTCGTTCTTTCCGTTGTGCCTTTAACACGAAGCTAGGGCAGCGATGCGAACGCTTGTGAGTGCATTAAATAAGTCAGATACTAGCTGGTACGAAGCAGGTCAATTGTGCAGGAGCGAGCCCTGGCCTTGGAAGCCATCCATTCAAGCCTTCCCGGTTTGGTTTTATTTATCGGAGTTTTCCAACCCATATGATATGGCCTTAAAGCTTCCTAGCCTGGGTTGCTGTGAAGCATAATCCTACACAATAAAGTAATAGACACACAGCGGGGTACTCCCCGCAATTTAAACGTGCAGTAAGTAAGATCAGCAGGCACAGTCAATGTGGACAAGAATTCATAAGTAATTTAGAATATTTAAAGGACATATGCACATATTTTCGAAGGCCTAACACATCCAAAAATTGCTCAAGCTCCCTAACACATCCCAAATTAGAAAATAAGTTCCAATCAAGGGTATGAAGCGGAGTTACCTCATGTCGAGTCCATAGTTCATAAAATTGCCCTTTCAAGTCGGATTCGAGTAGGAAAGGGCAATTGTATGCTTGTTGAAGATCTTCGGAGGTGGGTTGCTCCGGTTGGGAGGTGCTCGCTGGTTGCTCCCCCGCACGATGCTTCGAGCGCGCCATTCGGAGTAGAGAGGATGAAGAGGGAGGTCGCCGGAAAATCGCCGGAAAGTGTTGCTGGAAAGATGGCGGTGGTGAGTAGTGCAGCTGGGTGTTGGAGAATCACGGAAGTGTGGTCGGATTTGGAAGAATAAGTGGGATTTATGGAGAGTGGGAGAAATTAGGGTTTGAGAAATTGGGGAGATTGGGAAATTAAGGATCGAGGGTTTATGGAGGAAGAGAATTTGGATTTGGTGGATTGGAGGTGTTTGGATGGTGAAATAGATGGAAGGTAGGTTGAAGATGGTGAAGGGTGTGAAGATTTAGAAGAAGATGGTGAAATAGATGGAAGGTATGTATTTATGTATGTGTGTATATATATATATATGTCTAATGCAATTTACGTAACTATACAATGCAATACTACATATATATTTAATGCAAATTACAGGACTATACAATGCAATAATAAATAAACGGGCGGTTGATAAAAGTTTTCTCTTTTCTAATACAGTTACGTAATTAATGAGAATCAAATCAATTTGAATATTATCCCAGAAACCGTCAAACAATAAATTGACATATTTACCATTATTGCTTTGTGGATTAACAATGCAACGCGTCCAACATAACTAATTTCTAAGTTTATGGAATCAAAATCAGTCGTAAGATTATTAAAATGAATAGACAAGATCACTTCGTATTTCCTACCATTTACCCTCTTTTTACATGAACTCGTCTATATATATATATATATGAAGTTGCCCAACCAATTAGTTATGTTTAAGAAAAATCATCTATTATATTGTATTTATAAATATTACTACTACATCAGTTTCAATAATCTTAACATAGTTTATTATTTTAATTCACTAATTTAAATATAAATTGTGTCATGCTTACTCGGATGGAGTGAGTACTATGTTTCAACATAACTCAGTCAGATATAATAGTTGTGAATGATAAGGGTAGGGGTGTCAATTGGGTCGGGTTGGGTCGTTATCAGGTCAACCTGATAACGACCCAACCTGTTAAGGCCAAATTCGAATCCAACCCGTTAAAGATATAGTAAACCTGAACCCGAACCCAACCCGAATGGTCCAAACCCAAACCGAACCTGATTCCAAACTGACATGTTATTTTTTCAGGTTGACCCAACACGATAACAACCCAACCTGATAACAAACCCGATAATGACCTGATCCAACCCGATTATATAAATATATATTATTAATAATAATTATTTTAAATAATATATTTATATATTTCAGGTAACTCGAATCCAACCTGAACTCAACCCGAACCCAACCCGAAAATTTCAGGTTCTTATTGAGTCAACCTGATAAGAATCCGAACCCAATAAAGGCAAACTCAAACCCATTAATATCGTGTCGGTTCGTGTCGGGTTATCATGTCGTGTTGAAAATTGACAGCCCTAGATAAGAGATTGTTATTTTCTATCAAAATGGCCGGTTAGAGAATTCGTTATAGATAATATTCTTGTCTTCTTTTTATTATGGGGATACAACCGTCACATGAGTGCAAATATAAGAGCAACAACAATGGAAGAACCCTAAATGTGGTTAGGGTGTCTATTCAGATCGGGTCGAGTATCCTACCCGAAATTTTCGACTACCCGAATTCGAAAACCTTAATTTTTTAATATCTGAACTCAAAAAAAAAATCGGGTACTCAAACCCAAATCGTGTAATTCGGGTACCCGAAATTATCGATTTAATTGATTTTTTTTGTATTTTTGGATATTTATCAAATATTATTGGGTAACTTTTAAATATTTGGATATTTAGAGTATTAAAATATTTTAAATTATAAAATTAAAATATTATATTATATACATAATAATAAATAAAAAAATCGGATTTCAGGTAATACCCAATACCCAACTCCGACCTGTAAACCTGCAAATTGTGTATTTGAGTACTCGAACCCAATCGGGTATTTTGAGTAATACTCGATACCCAAATAGACACCCCTGAACGAGGTCGTTAAAAATGCCACGTACATAGATTAGAGTTCACTTTTTAAAAGAACTACAATGGTGAACTATTTTTTTTTTTTTTGAGAAGACAATGGCCAACTTTTTAATATGATGTGCTTGTGATATTCGTTGTTCCTACTTTTTATTTTAACAGAAAAATAAAAAAAATTATGATTAAGAATGAGTCTCCAATGATAACTTTTCTTACGGAATACTCTTATTTTGCCACATAGATAGGAGCGCACCGATACTTTGCTCTGAAGGCTAAATAAGTGCTTTGTCAGAAAATCCAATTAACTTCCGGGAGGGCGATTGGCTTGGCTTGTTTAATAATTAGGAATTGGTATTACATTTAAATCACCATTTCATTAGGAGAAATAGCCATTCATCCCTCTATCACAAGATATTAGTCATTCCCAGTTATTTTATAATTTTTTGCTATTTTTTATTTGGATAAAATTACATTAAAGTAAAATTCTCAAATAGTGACTGTAACTATTATGGGGTAACAAAATTTTAAATGCATGTCACTAAAATTATTTGTAACATTTAATGGTGTAACTAATTTTGCGTAGTGATACTTTCAAATACATGTCACAAATTATTATTTAATAGTTATACTTTTAAATGTCACTAAAAACTTTAGTGACATGCAATAGAATTTTGTGACACTCAAGCGTAACTATTTGAGTTTTGTTGTAGTGAAATTAATTAAATATTTGTTGATCTGTTAATCATTATAAACCACACTTCTCCCTTTATAAAAAAAAATCTTAATTTTTTTTATAATTACAAAACCATTTTTTAATAATAAAATATTATTAAATGTATTAATTGAATAATATAAATTATATATTTTAAACTTGTGCATATTTTTTATTTATTATGAAAAATAAATTATTTTATAATTTAAAATTTTCAATCTAATTTAAATTTTATTGCTTTATATATTTTAATTATGATCAATAGAATTGAGTATATACGTTTTAGTAAGTGTGAGCAAAATTACCGAATTCAAATAACTAAATTCAAATATTTTATTGGTTCAATTTTATTGTTAAATCGAATTTTAATTTAATTTGACTTGAATTTAGATAAAACCAAATTGATATAATATTCAAAAACTAAATTATTTTTAATAACTTTTTTATTAAATAAAATTATTTCATCACATATATTTTATTGCTTTTATAATATTTTTTGTATATTTTTAAATTCAAAATTATGTAATAAATTAAATGTGATAAATTATTTACTTTATTTTTATTTTATTTTTTCTAGCTTTACAAAAATTTGAATTATGAAATTCAATAAATTTGTAAAGTTTATTATTATTTGAAAAATGAAAACTATTGAAGATATATGTGAATGATTTAATAACTTAAAATGTTGTGATTATAATTTTAGATTTCAGATTTTTAATTTTGTTAGTACATGAGAATTATTCAATATTTGGATAAATCGAACCAAATTAAAATAAATTTGGCCAATTAATTTTTGTTTAGTTTGATTATTTTTTTTTCAATCTAATATTTTAATTTAATTTCGTTCGATTTTATGGAGAATATTCAACCATATATTTGAATGTTCACTCATATGTTTTATAATTTTATATTGAAACATTTTGATTTGAATTATTTTGGTTCATAAAAAATAAAGAAAAAATAGAGAAATTCGTTAATCAAAAGAACAAAAAAATATAAATAACAAACTTATATGAAATATTAAAATTATGATTTTGTATTACAATATAAATATGATTTATTCATTCACTTTATTTGTAGCTATCAATTATTATAAGAATGAAATTAACAAATTGTCATTTCATTCAATCTTTATTCCTTGTATACACCAAACATGTGAATGCATTATCATTTCTATTTCATTCCATTCTTAATGCGCTCAAGGTTAACATCACAATACTATGTAATGCTACGTCACCACAAAAGTCACTATAATTTTTTATTTTTATTACTTTATTAGTATGAATTGAATAATATTAAATTAAACCCTATTCCATAACATTTTTAATGTTAAAACGTTAGTGTGCATTAAAAGTGTTTTTTTAGTGAATTAATACCATGTAATAGTTTTTTTTTTTTTTTAATAAATCTTACTCAAAATTGGGACTGTAGTGATTTTTTAGCAATTTTAATTTTAGTAGATTCCATCATATTTTAAAAGTTTCATGAAAAATTCGCAGTGAGCGAATAACAAAACAAAACACTTATTTAATTATAAAATGAGATAAAAATAAAGAAATAAATTTTACGTATAAAAAATCATAAATAAAGGATGTGAGCTCTGCACCCAATGAAACTCCCACTTCCCAGTAGGACTGTCAATTTTTGATACGACACGATAACCCGACACGAACACGCACAAAATTAATAGGTTAGTGTCAAGCCTTATCGGATTCGGGTCGTTATCAGATTAACCCGATAAGAACACGAAATTATCAGGTCGGGTTTGGGTTGAGTTCAGGTTACCTGATAAGAAAATTTTATAATATATTAACTATTTATATTTTGAAGTAAATGTAATTTGTGATACATTTTTTCCAAAATATTTTGTATTTTTTTAAATATAAAAATGAATATATTCTATAAATTTAACAAACTATGTATTTATTATTTTTTATTATAATTTTATAATTTTTATATTTTTTTTATCGTATAAATTTATTTTTTTATCGTGTCGATAACGTGTCGTGTCAACAAAAAAATTATCGTGTTCGTGTCGGGTTCGTGACGTGTTCGGATTTGAACTTAACAAGTCGAGTTTGAGTTCGGATTCAACAAAACCTTAACAGGTCGGGTTTCGGGTTGACCTTAACAAGTCGGTTGTTATCAGGTCGACCCGATAACGATCCGACCCGCACGATTTGACATCCCTACTTCCCAGGATGGCTCTCGTGCTCTTGCATTGGGTATGTTTTGCTATTAAATTTAGTACTATTTCGATCAAATTACTTATGATATAGTGAATCCTAATTTTCTCCGATAATTAATACTCTCTTTGTTCCACTTCATTAGACTCATTTAATTATAATATTACACTCAATTGAATATAAAATGTGTCTAATGAAGTGGGACATGTACTTTTTCTATCTTATCTATTAAGTTAGATATTCTTTGATGAAATAGAAGATGTTGTAAGATATTGTTAACGAGTACTTCCATGTTCTCAACTAAGATGAGTCATATTCCTTTTTGGGTCATTTCAATTAAGATGAGTTATTCTTTTTTAGAATACTTTTAGTACACACAAATTTTAATAATATATATTCATATCACCACTTTATACTTTAAACATACATCAAACATACACTTTTTAATTACCGTGATAAAAAAAGTATGTCTTATCTTAAATAAAATGGAGGGAGTATTTTTTTTTTCTTTTATCAAATCACCAAGCTCGGATTAATGGAGCTAAGATATTGGCATCAATTTTTTCAAAATAAGTAAGAAATTTATCATCCATTTTTAAAAAAATATGAATAGATAAATTTGAAAATATTGAAAAGATATGTAAAATGGTGGGGTTGAAATGCAATATTATAGATAAATAAAATTAAAAAAATACGAAAAAAAGCAAAAATGGATTGGGAGACCAACCTCTTGCCGGTGAGACTAACTCGCTTGCTCCACCTCTTCCCAACGCGGGTTTCAACAACCTTCTCGGTCTTCGGACAACGAGACCTGAATTACAATTCGATGCAGCTGTTCTAATTAACTCTCAAAATCTACCAGTTGCACCGAATATTTTGAATAAAAAATTGCGTAGATTAACTTTCTAGGGAGAATATGGACAGGAAAGAGACCTGTCACCTGTCCTCTTACTGGTGAAAAATCAGTCTGACGACATAAGAATCGGTTATCAGCAATTCACATTATTTTGTTTCTTATATAACATATTTAATGTTTTTTATTTTATTTTTCTTTTAATAAAACAAATTCATGTCAATAATGCACATTATTGTGTAAAGTCAGCACAAACTTCCGATATATTCCCTCCGTCCCCTAATAAGTGTCTCATAAGGGGAAAAAATTTGTCCCCTAATAAGTGTCCCATTTAAATTTTTAAGAGTAAAATAGTATTAAAGTTCCTATTTTGCTTTTGTAATCATTTGAATATTTTTACTTTTTATATTTTCAATATAATGATTAGGGGTAAAGAGTGTAATTTAACTTGTTTTCTTGATAATTGAATTTTGGTGTTTGGGGACATTTATTGGAGGACGTACGGAGTATAGAATAAAGACAAAGAAGAGCAAGGAAACATAACCAAGAAAGAGCATTTGCAAATAGTAATTGAAAGACCAGAAAATGAGAGAGAGAGAGAGCACTCACGAGGGATACAGAAAGATTAAATTTGTGTGAGAGAGATAGGAAATTAATAAACTTGCAACTTGCATAGAAGGTAGAGATAGGTTAATGATTTGGCAGCATTTCATTAACATTTTCTACCTCCCTTTCCTTCCCAGCTTCCATACCCTCTCAAATCTTAATCTTTCTCTAAAATCTAAATGCATAGTATTGATGTTTAGTAGTAATCTCAAAGCTTCATACTAAAATTTCATAATGATTCTTCTATTATCACTAATCATCCTTCCAATAATCTCGATCTACCTTCTCCGCAAAACTCGAACCACAGTAAAAGTTGCTCTGCCACCTGGCCCCCCAACGCTTCCATTGATCGGAAACCTCCACCAATTAGCCACTGTCGGAGACCTACACATTTATCTATGGCGACTTGCCAAGACATTCAATTCTCCTATCATTCACTTTAAATTAGGTCATGTTCCCCTAATTGTTGTCTCTTCACCTGAACTGGCCAAAGAAGTGCTCAAAACTCAAGACTCATCATTTTGTAGCCGCCCAAAATCGTTAGGTCAAACGAGAATCTCGTACAGCAACACAGACATAATATTCTCTCCTTACAACCCTTATTGGAAGGAGATGAGAAAGATCACATCCATCCATCTCTTCACCCCCAAGAAAGTTCAATCCTTTCGTCCCATCCGTGAAGACGAAGTCTCTCGTATGATTACTGGGATCCGGAGCTTCTCGTGCTCTTCTTCTGGTAATAGGGTTGTGAATTTGAATGAGATGGCTATGGCTATGGGCTCTACTTTGATATGTAGAGTTGCTTTTGGTAAGAGGTACGATGCGCATGGATCGGAGATGAGAAGGTTCAAGAAACTTATAGAAGAAGCTCAGGCGATCGCCATCGCGTTCTACTTCTCCGATTACTTTCCTGTATTGAGTTGGGTGGATAAACTGAGTGGACTCCGCAACAGAGTTGATACTGTGTTTAAGAAGTTGGATCTGTTCTACCAAGAGCTCATCGACGAGTGCCTCCATCCCAATAGAGCAAAAACATTAGATATGGAGGATAATATTCTTGAAATTCTCATCAAGCTTAAAGAAGAGCAATTCATGTCATCTTCCAATATTCAACTCACCTGGGATAACATCAAAGCCTTGTTGATGGTATGTTGGACATTCATTCATTTATAAAAATACATCTTTCGTTTTTTTATTAATTAATTAATTTTTAAATATTATTTGGATATGGATAAAAATCAATTTGTTTTTCACTATTTTCAATTGTGATTTTGATGATTTTTTCAATTTGAATTGGAATATTTTAAAATCTGTCCAAACATATAGTTTCGTGTTTGTTCCGATTTTCAGAATTAACAATAAATTTAAACATAACCACATTGAAAAGATATTATATAGGTGATAGAATTAGATAAAAAAAAATAATAAATTAAACACTTGAAAGATATTATGAAAAGATTAAATCTTAATTAACACATACAACAAGGTTAATGTTTGAGACCTCACGAGCTATCAAGTTATTTCCAGCTATTGTCATATTAATATAGCATGTTTTACTATATGTTTTTATTTGTAGAATATATTCATAGCTGGAACAGATACGAGTTCTGGAGCAATTGTTTGGGTAATGACTGCACTGATGAAATCACCGAATGCCATGAGAAAATTGCAAGCAGAAATCCGAAAAATGGTAGGCGAAAAGGGAAAAGTCGATGAAGATGATATCCCTAAACTTCCCTATCTAAAAGCAGTCATCAACGAGACACTCAGATTGTACCCTATCGCTCCACTACTTGTACCCAGAGAAACAACCGAGAAATGCGTGTTGCATGGCTACGAAATTGGACCAAAAACGATGGTTTATGTTAATGCATGGGCAATCGCAAGAGATCCCGAGTACTGGGAAGATCCAGATGAATTCGTGCCGGAGAGGTTCTTGAATAGTAATATTGACATTAAAGGGAAAGATTTCAGGGTGATTCCGTTTGGAGCAGGGCGAAGAATGTGTCCCGGGATGTCAATGGGACTTGCGGTTGTGGAGCTTACTGTGGCAAATCTGCTCTACAATTTTGACTGGGAATTGCCTCCGGGGATTCCACCAGAAGATGTGGATACTGATGCTTCGCCTGGACTTGCAGTGCAGAAGAAAAATCCTCTCCTACTTGTACCCAAGAATTACAGTGCTTAGAAAATATTAATACATGTCAAGTAGAAATATCATATCCATTAATAATCTCTTTACTTCCTTTCTCTTGTGTTCTTCAAGATCATGCTCGCCTTTTTCATGTCCCAATATTTATTTCCTGCAACATCAAAAATTAAGTCCCCTTCAAGAATCTTGAATATTGTTCCTCCATTCATATCGCATGGGACAATTCAAAGTCACATTAATTAATGGTAAACTTGATATTTATTTTTTCCTTTTTCAAGATTGTGTTCCCTGCTTTAATCCGCACAAAATCTTGCTTAAGACTATCCATGTCAAACACGTCAAAGAATATCTAAAACTGGCAAATTAGGATGGACGGTGTTAAAATTTTAGAAAGATTAGAGTTGTTAGTGTAATTGGAGACTAGAGAGCTTTCTTGTATTTTTTATTTTAAACCTTTTACACTCGGTAGGCTCAAGATATTTTCTCCCCAAAATGAATTAAGATTTTCTTCTTCTTCGATGAGTCTTCCATCTCTGAGTTTAGTTTGTTTTGTGGCTTCTTCCCTCGTTGATTTCAATTTTTCAATATGTGCCACGCTCTAAAACATCATGCCTATTTAATTATATTTGGGTCAACAGCCCTTAAAAACCAAAATAATTAATTTCATGGCCAGGTTGGGAGCTTAAAAATAAGGCCCGATAGCATTTCGGGTCAGTCCATGATTTATTATAAATCTTTCAAATAATGTTGATTCATACAAATATCTTTTGTAGAATATATACCACTGGTACTGAGAAAAGATTCAATAATTTGACAACTTTAATGAAAATTCTCAATTTAATAAAATAAAAAGTGAAGCATTGGCTTATACGATAATCTATAAATGTTTCAAGAGGTTGAAGTTTATATATTTCGTCCAACGTTGTATTCCGGTCAAAGTCTTTACGAAGGTCTGATCGTAAAGTTATTTAAAAATTTTGACTTATTTTGAATTGTTGTTGTGAATTGTATGAATTTAGTGTTATTTTGATCAATTGTTGGAATGTTGTTAATTTAGATTACTAGAATAATTTTATTATCAATTTTAGTATATATATATATATTATGAATTTATTTAAAAATTAAAAAATGTATGGATTCGGTTTGTGGACCTTATGAATCTCATAGATTTGGACACAAATCATTGTTTTAAAGATCCAATGGATCTGGACCCATATAAAAAAAAATTTATCTGAATCCTATCCGGCCTATTGCCACTCCTAATTACGATTCTGAACCTCTTATTCATGGTTTCGTATTTTTTAAATCGTAATCGCGCGAACCGTTCTTTACACAATTACGATATGTAATCGAACTATTGACGGAGCTCAATCGTTATCACTCCGGTCAAAATAAATTTATAAACCTACACTCTTCACTAGGTTCCGCTAGTGGCAAGTACATGGTCGATCCCACAGGGAGTTGGTGGATTCCTCTCTCGATGTCACAATTTGAGTTTTGAGTCGGGTCTTGCCTTGGGCAAGAAGTTGTAATCAAACAGAAAGTAAAGTGCTGAAATATAAATAACTGAAAAGAAACAACAAAGATAGTTAAATAAGAAAACAACTTGACTTGGGTTAGAATTTTTTAGTCTTGACTTTTGTCTTGATCATCGGTGCAAAGTTGTTCGTTGTACTAGCATGTCATTGGTTAAAGGCAAGCATAAAAATGAGATTTTACTCCTACCATCCAAACACATCACTCAGACAACACCATTTTTAATCATCATGTAGCTACCTAAGCCTCGCCCAGCATACCTTTTCAGTCCAAAAGGTAAGGGTTACTCACTCTCCTATCCCCCTTGCCCAAGATTACTCCTGGACCAAACCTACTTGAGCATACCCAAATAGGCATTAGCGGGACACCACAACCTTGGGCACACCATCTCAGATGCCCGTCCTATGGCGTTCCCACCTACATCACCGCGCTGATCCCTCTGGCTGGCAAGCAGGGAGTCGCTAACACTTGGAGTTTCCAGCTCACAGTTGTAACCTAATCTTGCCCAAGACTGCTACTAGTCAGACAACACCGATGACTTGATCAAGTTGTATATGATTCAGATCCAACGCTTTAGGAACAATACAACTATGCGTGCGATTAGACTTCTCTAGACGTTATAAGTTTTAACTCAATCCATCTTTTCCCAAGCCAAGTTTAATAAACCTAGCTACTTATACTGAAAGTAAAGAACACGAAAGAAATAAACATAAGCATACTTATATTAAAATACGAAAGTAAAGTGTTACCGAAAAATCCTCTTGCCAGGACCAACCCTGGGTAAGGCCAAAAGCATTAACATAATTTAAATAGATTGTTTGCCCGTAGAACTTGTTTCTTCTTCCCAATCACTCATTGAAATAAAGCCTGAACTTAGAGAAAGAGCAGCTGAGCGTCGTCCCTCCCTCGAATATGTATGTCTCTAATTCAAAGTGTAGGGTATAAATACTCTCTGTGGGCTTGGGCTTTGTGGTAGAGGTGACTAGGGTTTACAGCGAACTTTCCTTCCCGGTGAGATATTCCGCGTAGAGGAGATACTCCAAATCGTCCAAATATTTAGTGGAAAGAAAGGGAGATCTTTTTCCTTTTTCATGGAAGGAATGAAAACCGCCGCAAATCTTAGCGCCTTGCCTGTTGTTTTCTGTGCTCTCGGCTGCTTCAATCTTCTTCCTCGTCTTAGCCAATGTGTTCCTCTTGCCCCCAGCGATTGCAGTGTGATCTCGAGCGGTACTTTGCCTTGAGATTCAAACTGCCCAAGATACTCCGTGTGTAAACATGTTTCTTTCTTGAGATGACTTACAACCTAGACCTATACCCTGCCAACCCAGACTCGTGTCCTCCTAAACACAAAACAAGACACAAAATAAAGGAAAATGACTCAATCTAGACCTAAGACAAGACACAAAAGAGCACGAAAAATGGGCTCATCAACTGTCAAACAAGATTACGATTCCATACTTTATAATAATCAGACCGTTCTCTACGCGCTTACGGTTTGCAATCAAATCATCAAGAATGATTATGATTTCCAAAACCACAAGTTACAATCTAATTAAGATTCTATTCCGACAGTTGCGATTCATTTGAACACCTCTAATCCTACCCAAATAAAGTATAAAGTTATCTTTTACATTTAACATCAGTTTTAATAAATTTTATTATTGATAAATTAAAAAATAGAGCGTATAATTTTAAAAACATTAATTTTCCAAATATATTTTCTTTTTGATTTATTATATTATACTCCCTCCCTCCACAAAATAATTTCCGACTTTGTAATATCCGTTCGTCCAAAAAGTAACCTTCCCACTTAAAATTTTTATTCTAAGCAACTTTTTCCAATCTTTTAACCTTCAACTCAGAGTTGTCAAAATTTATTGAAAAAACGGTATACCATATTGAAAAATATCATAAAATACTTAACGTAAGGTATACTGGAATTGTTGGTAAGATATCATACCTCACCGAACTTTTTGGTAGGGTAAAAGTATGATTTTTCTAAATATCAAGGTAGATCGTCATATACCGTACCACAGTATATGAAGTTTGGCGCGAGGAAGTGTAAAGGACGAGCTGAGACGAGCCGAGGATGCGAAGAAATGAAGCTGAGGAAAATATACAGGAGCTTGCTAGGAGTTACGGGTAGAAGAAGAGAGGAGAAAGAACGCGATAGCATGTCCATATGCAAAATTGTTACGTCTTGCGGACAATTTTTCTTTGGCCCGTTCTCCTTTGTTACAACTCCGAATTTGGATCAGTTTGCGGCTACGGACTCCTATCGATTGGGAAAGAACGCGCTAGACCCCAGCGCCCTCTGGGCTGCTGTCTTGGCCAATACAGAAGCTCGACCCCAGCGGCCGCTGGACCGCTGGGCGCGATATTAGGTCGCTCTTTATTCTATTTAAATTTCATTTTTAGTCGTATTTTATCATCTTCAATTCATATGTTCTCTCTTTAACAACCCTAGAACACTTTTATTAGTTGATTTGCTTGTAATTTCGCAACGGGACGAAGGATTGATGGTGAGATTAACATTCAATCCAAGATTTATTCTTAGTAAGTGTCTCTTATTCTTGAATATTGAATGAATTGATTTGTTTTTCTCTACCTAGAGTTTTAGAAATTCTTGATTAATTATTGATTGTTCTTGATCCATGTTGCATGATTTAACTTGTGCTTGTTTAATTGAGATGATTGGTCACCGTTTTTGTTCATTCATTAAGGGCTTCTTAATAGTTAGTTTAATTAATCACTTACGTATTCTTAATTAGACAGTAATCACGACTCACGTATTAGATTACTCTAAAAAGAATTCCTCAATTAAGAACATTGATTCGTAATTAATAAATGATTTCCTATAGTTTGCTTAATTACTAACTTTCATATTCGATAATTAAATCGCAATTCTAACTTACGTATTCGAATCATACAATAGAAAAATCATAAATAAATAACGAATATAATTCCTACATCTCCGATTTGAAATTATTGATGATTAAACCCTAAGTTCTATATTGGAATCATTTCTCGATCTCAACCAATAAACGATAAATCAAAATGGTGATCAAGCATTTCAATTAAACAAGCACGAGTTAAATCAATAAGCACGAATCAAAGAGCAATCAATAAAGAATTAAAAGAGATTATAAACTTAGGGAGATGAAGACAATGAATCCATAGAACAATCGAAATAAGAATTAAACATGCTTATAAAGATTAAGTCTCGGATTGAGAGCCGAACTCGCCCTCAATCCTCCATCCCAAGCAAACTACTAATATACCTTAGGAAAGTAAGTAAAACTAGTGTTTGAGAGCAGGAATTCGAGTACAAGAGTTGGGGGTTTCAAAAAATGACGCCAAGAAAGCATTTAAAACTCGCGATTAACTGCCAGCCAGCGGCCGCTGGGGAGCTAGCGGTTGCTGGCTTTGCCTTCCTGATGCACAAGGGACGCAAGGCCAGCAGCCGCTGACCCCTGCTCTCTGAATTCTTTGCAGCTCTTTCCCAATGGGCGTTGGGGTTCTAGTGGCCGCCGGGGTCCGTGTATGCTCCTTCAACTTGGTTTTTCTTCTCGTGCATTCCTCGACTTGACCCGCTTCACTTGGCTTTACATGCATAACGAAAAATGGTCCACACTTAGCTCCAATCTCTCCTCATTCCACTATCCTACATCAAAAGCACGAAAACACACGACCGGCGTAAAAAAGAACTAGAAAAGGAGCGAAAATGAACAATCTAATACTCTAGACACGACAACACGAAGATCAAAATCGAAACAAAAACATACTAAAACAACTCCTCCACACTTAATCATTTGCTTGTCCCCAAGAAAAATCCAATCACAATGTATCAATTCGTATCAATAGTCAACATGTAAGCCAAACCACCATTCATACTTTCACACCAAGACTTAGATTAGATTCAATTCATAATCGTATTTGGTCACTCAATCAAGATGTAATGTTGCCCATTACTAAGTTCATCGATATGCACATGATCACGATATACGCACCATCTCACATATCCCTATTATCCACACATCCAGTTCCCCTAAACTTTAAGTAAAACAAGCAAGTTTGCATCATGGTGTAATCATCGGGTCTAAACATCAATGGATCACATTGCGTGCCCCGATGTGGTTTCCCATACTCATTATCTATGATAAGTGGACTAGAACCCACGAACTCGACTTGTCTTACTCAATTACGCCCTTCTAGCGTTTATTATTCTCTTTTTTTTTTGAAGAATTAAAACTCTTTATTTTCACTTTTATTTTTTATTTTTTTTATTGAAGGGAACCGGACACATAGACTTTAGTGAGTAGCCACTCATAATCCAAATCATGATCACTATACATACCAACTAGCAAAGCAACATGCCCCACTGACGAGTCTATTTTTCGTGCTCTTTTTGAGTCTTATTTTAGGTCTAGATCGAGTCTTTTTCCCTTTATTTGTGTTGTATTTTGTGTTTGGGAGGACACAAGTCTCTGGCAAGCAGGATACAGGGCAAGCTGCGGGTCATCTCGGGAAAGAGGCAAGATTATGCGCGAAGTAGCATGGGCAATCTGAAGCCCAAGGCAAGGTACCGCTCGAGATCACTCTGCAGCAGATGTGGAGACCAAGATGAATGCACTGACCAAGACAGAGAACAGACCAAGCAGCCGGAGCGCACAAGACGAAGGGCAAGAGGCGGGATTCGCGGCATATTTCTTTCCTTCCGCGCAAAAAGAAACATATCTCTATTTCCTTTCACCGACGATTTGGGAAAGGATTGTAAATCTTTCCTTCTTCGCGGAATATCTGATCGGGAAGGAAATTTTGCCGGAACCCTAGCCACCACCACACAAAAAGCACAAGCCCATGTAGTTGCTATATATACCCTAAGCTACAAATCAGAGAAAGACGCATGAGAGGGGTGGGACGACGCCTGGCTGCTTAGTCTAGTTCTTTTATTTCTTATGAGTGATTGGGAGGAGAAAACAAGTCCTACGGGCAAACACTATTAATATTATGTTATGCTTTTGGCCTTGCCACGGGTTGATCCTGGCAAGAGGATCTTTTGGTAAAACTTTTATTTCAGTATTTAATATAAGTATGCTTTTATTTATTTCATCCTTGTTCTTTATTATTTGTATGAGTAGCTAAGTTATTAGACTTGGCTTGAGAAAGATGAATTGAGTAAGGACTTATAACATCTTGAGAGGTCTAACTGTGCATATAGTTGTCTTGGCGTGTTCCTAAAGTGATAGATCTGAATCCTATACAACTTGATCAAGTCCTTGGTGTTGTCTGGCCAGTAGCAGTCTTGGGCGAGATCAGGTTACAACTGTGAGCTGGAAACTCCAAGTGTTAGCGACTTCCGGCTTGCCAGCCAGAGGGATCAGTGCGGTGATGTAGGTGGGGACGCCATGGGACGGGCTTCTGAGATGGTGTGCTCATGGATGCTGTGTTCCCCACGAATGCCTATTCGGGTACATCGGAGTAAGCTTGGTCTAGGATCAATCTTGGGCAAGGGGGATAGTGAGTGAGTAACCCTAACCCACTGGGCTGAAAAAGGTGTGCTGGGCGGGGATTCGGTGGCTACGTGAAGATTAAAAAGGGGGCTGCCTAAGTGATGCGTTTGGGTGGCAGGAGTAAAACTCCATTCTTACACTCGCCCTTAACCGATGACATGACGAGACAACGAACAATTTTGCACCGATGATGAAGACATAAGTCAAGACTCAAGGATTCTAACCCAAGTCAAGTTACTTTCTCATTTGACTCTTTTAGTGTTTTCTTTTCAATTATTTACTTTTGCAGCTTTTACTATTATGCTTGGTTACACCTCTTTCTCAAGGAAAGACCCGAATCAAAACCTCAATTGTGACATCGAGAGAGGAATCCACCAACTCCCTATGAGATCGACCCTGTACTTGCCACTAGCGGAACCTAGTGAAGAGTATTAGTTTATACATTTATCTTGCCGGAGTGATAACGACTGAGCTTCGACAGATTGGCGCCATTGCTGGGGAGTTGCGCTTTCCATAATTTCTCTCTCACTTTGACTCAGGTCTTGTCCACGGTGTATGCTTCGACCTAATCCTGAAGGTAGACTCGGAGACGTTTGGTTTGATCCAGAGATCGAGAGAAACGTCAGGAGAAGAAGAGGCAAACAAAGGAGGCAAGAGCAACTTGAGAGAGAGGTCTGTCAAGTAGCAAGAATGGCAGAATGACATGGAGAAATCAATGATAATGGGAACCCACCCCAGGAGCAAACATTCAGGAAGATGATGTTTCCCAACAACAACAATCTGAAACCCTCGGGCATCACCTTGCCCACGATGGCTGACAACTGGGAACTAAGGCAATCTTTCATCCAGATCTTGCCCAAGTTCAGTGATATGCCAGGAGAGGACCCGGAAAGACATCTTCAAGACTTTCAGATGGCGTGTAGAACCATCAGGACTGCCGAACCAGTAAAAAAGGAGTACATACATCTGGTATCTTTTCCTTTTTCACTTCAAAATACTGCTCGAGAATGACTTTACACTTTACATGCAGGTAGCGTCACAACTTGGCAAGGGATGCAGTAGAAGTTCGTGGAGAAATACTACCCTGTCTCGAGGATCCAGAATGCAAGGAGAAGGATGTGCACTATCTAGATGGGAGCCGGAGAGTCACTCTATGACTATTGGAACAAATTCAAGCTCATGTTAGCCAAATGCCCACAGCACAATATCCCTGACCAGGACTTAATCTAGTACTACGTCAATAAAATGCGTCCTGGCGAGCAGCAATTGCTGAATACCGCATGTGGAGGTTCTATCTTGAACAAGCAGCCTTCTGAAGCTTTCAGATTGTTGAACGACATGACAGAAGAATCCAGAGAAGATACGCACTCATTGAACAGGACCATGGGAATATTAAGCTAAACTAATTAATGCAACTAAACGAGTTAATAAACCAAGGGATTGAAGCCTAAGATTTAGACATTCATTCATTCAACAATTAATCTCTTATCCAATCATGCATTTGATATTCGATCACGATTCCCCTAAGTTTTTTAACATCTAACACACGTATTTGATTATTAAACGGCGATCTTAACTCTCGTATGTGAATCACACAAAAGAGAATTCTATAATTAAATCAATAATTCCAATTTCACGTTCCTGATTGGAATTGAGGGTTGATTATAGGTCGAACACAAGAACAATCTTTCGATCTATTCTAGTGTTTAAGGCGAACTAATTGTTGATTAAGATATCAAATGAGGAATTAAAACATCTAAACCCTAGATAGAATTTAAGAACTCATGGAGATAGGAAATAAATCAAGAAAGGAATTCATAAATAAATTACTTACTAAATCAAATCCAAGATCTAAGAGTTATCTTGTTCTTCAATCCGTAGGAAATAGCGTTTCTATCCACTAAGAAAGCGATGAAAATAGCGTATCTAAAATAAAAGTGTGAGAGAGAGTCCTTGAAAACTGAAAAATCTCTAATTAAACGAGGAAAAATCGTGCTCTTTAATTGCGCGCAGCGGCGGCTGGGGATCTAGTGCGCGCTGCCTTCTGCTTTCGGTCTTCGCCTGACCATTACGCCCTCGCTCTTCGCCATTCCAGCGCTGGCTGGGGTCCAGCGCCCGCTGGACCCAGCCTTCTGCCCGATGGTGGCTTCCACCCCAGCGCGCGCTGCATGGCTAGCGCCCACGGGGTGGCCTTTGTTGCCCCGAGACTCGCCCGCTCGTCTCCCGCATCCTCAGCTCGACCTCGGCTCGCCCGATACTATCCTCCGGACCAAATTGCACTCCTTTGGCACCATTTCGACACAATTGTGCCACCTACATCAAATTCAAGACAAAATATTTCCTGACATAAAAATGCACCAAACACGTACTAAAATGAATGAAAAGAAGATGACACGAGACACGGAACACGACTAAAACAAGAACAAAAGTATACTAAACATGCCATTTATAACTGCCTAGACCTACTCCTTCACTCCTCCATACGTTGCAATCACATCTCTCCACCTTTACCTCTATAACTTCTCATACACTCTTAACTGCCCCATAACCATAATTCAATTCACCACTTCATCACTTTACTCTTACCTTCATCTCAACCCACACCCAAACACTCTGTCCAGAGACACTACCATCTTCAACTGCCTACACCACTTCCCCACATTCTTAGCAACCACCACACATCTAAACCCCCTCAACTTTTCAAAACATGGTGCCCGCGAAGAAGAAAACTAATAGCCAACCTTCATCCACAGCCACCGAACCTCTACCTCCACCAACCACTACCATTACAGAGACCTTTGCCATGGAGGCACCCGAGAACCTAGCCGTGGAGACCACCCAGACGCCTACGTTAGAGGCGGAGAAGGAAAACCCACCACCAGTAAAGACTGAAGAGGCAGTGGAGGAGGACGTAGAGGACGATGATGAAGAAGAAGAGGAGGAAGAAGCAGAGGAAAAGAAGGCAGAGGAGATGGAAGTCGACCAACCCAAGGAAATCAGCCAGAAGGGAAGCTCCAGCAAGGCTACGGAGGAGGAAGCCGAGGAAGTTTCATTCGGGGAGAAAACATTGAAAAAGCGCCGGTTTAAAACCGTCGTGAAGGAGAATGTAACCCCGGTGAGAAGGAAAAGTGCTAGGGCAACCAAGGCCGAGATAAGTGAGATGGAAGGAAGGGAAATCGTGGTTCCCAAGACCATCGATTTCGAAGTGCTAAAGCAACTGGGCGTGGAAGAGAAAATGCGAGAGAGGTTTAGAGAAATCGGATGGGAGAAGTTCTTTGACTGGGAAACCACCACCTACGGTGACTTGGTTAGGGAATTTTTTGGCAGTGTCAAGATAGAGGTCGAGATGGGAGGAATCCCTAGCGTAATTAAATTCTCACTCACGGGCAAGCAGCAGAAGGTGGTCATCGAAAACCTAGATGTAATTCTAGGCATGATTGATTTCAAGGAGAAGTTTAACCCCGAGTACAAGCAAGCAATCAAGGTAGTCCCCAAAATGCCTAGGGAGCAGTGGAACCGGATGTGGGAAGGTCTTGCCAGGACCAAAAACTTCAAGGGAAGCGAGTCTAAGGCTTCTGCTTTGGTGGACCCGGCGGTCAAGATGTGTCACCGCATCTTGGCCATCAACCTGTTTGGCAAGAAGGACAGCATCAATACCGTGTCCCAAAGTGAACTCTTTATACTTTGGGCCATGGAAAAGAAGCAACAACTCAACTTCTCCGCGTTCGCGGCAAACCACATCCGCAACATCCTGTCCAAGCCCCAGCAACGCATGTCTCTGTCCCACCTGCCTACCTTGTTGGGAACCCCACAATATTTAGTTTTGATGATGTTCTCTCGAAACACACTTAGAAGTTATTTTCTGTTTTCTAAGTCTTAATATGTTCTAAATTGTAGCAGATCACTAATGTATAAAGTGAATCTAATAGAGAACATGATCCTATAGAGTAACTTAAAATGTAAACGATTACATTCTATAGAAGTTATTCTATCTGTTTCTTGTTCGAGGACCAGATCAAACAGACTTAAGCAAGCAGATGATCTGACATATGGCCACTCGATCTGATTAAGTCAAGATTACTTACAGAGTTTTCTACCATACTTTGGAGCATTTCTTTTAGGAATAGATTGATAGTTTGACCAGATCGTCGTCAATCTGTTCTGACCAGATCGTTGTCTAAAGTGAGCCAGCTGGTACCAAATAAACTTTAGTCATCTGACATTTTGTCCGGATGCACTTTAATGAATCCAAGACTACTTGCCACATCAATAGATCTCACGAAGATGGAAAGTATATCTATTGGAGATCAAATTAGGAAGGAGAATCAATCAACACGCGAAGAAGGAAAGAAGCACCTATTAACGATCGGATTTTGATATTCATTGAAGATTCGGTCAATCTTTCCAAAGGCAAGAAGAGATAAATCTAGGATTCATATCTCTTGATTGGAAAATCTCATTTACTTCAAACCAATCAAGTCCAACTGTTAGAATTTCAAATTCTACACCTATAAAAGCTTGGAACCAAGACTGGAAGAGTACAGATACTATCTTCAATGATCAACAAGCTGTTACTCTACCCAGAAATTAACTCACTCAGCAAAACATTTACTTGAGAAGATTTCTACTCACCAGATCGTGTTCTAAGCCGTTCGTGATCAAAATCACACCCACTCGATTCAAGTCTGTCTTATCGAGATGAAGGAAGGATAACTTCACTATCTAGTAGTTTTCTAGTGGATTAACGTGAAGAGATCCAGTTATAGTAGTTTTTTGTAAGTTGTAAAGGGACACGACCCTTATTCGTGCATAAGTTTCAACTAGATTATGCTTGAAACTTGTGGCTCGTTCTCAGTGAATATAAAGAAGAGAGTATCCTAGTAGTAGATATCTAATCCAGTTTGGATTGGACCGTGGACGTAGGGGATTTTTCGAACCACGTAAAAACAACTGTGTTATTTACATTATGCATTTTAAATTTCAGTTGTTTATCTGCTAACCAGACAAGCACTCAAACTGCATTTCTTAATCAATCTGTTAATCAATCTGATTAAGTCTTTCAAAAGGTTTTCTAAGCAAGAGCACCGACTAAGTTCAACATATTCCGCACACAACGCTCTGTTAGAGATCAAGATCACTCTTGATATCTGCTAAGTGTTTTTCACCAGAGAGTATCTATCTGGACAGATCGAGATCGATCTGGTTTGTCAAAGTTAAGCAATCTTCTTTCAAAAAGCTTAATCTCTCTAAGTAATTAGTCAAGCTTAATCTCTCTAAGTATTCTCCCCCCCCCCCCATACACCAAACCTTGCTCTTTCGGGACCAACATACCTTGATCGCGAAGCAATTTGGGTTGATCAAGTCTGACTACGAAGGATTCCTGGAAAGGGAGGACCACTTTGACATGGTCACCCTGACCAGGATGTTTACCATTGAGGAGAATGCTGATGGAGAGCCCCGCATTGTCGAAGACCCCGTCGAGAAGCCGCATGTCTACCACACCAAGAGCAGTGTGAAAGCAGCAAGGCCCCCCTCGCCAGAACTAACGAAGGACCTGACAGTCTACCTCAGCCACATCGATAAGACACTCCGACAACTACAAGATGCCCAACTGGCCTACTTTGAGCACGTAGGTTTCAGGTACCCCCTGCTAGTCTATGATTCAGTCCTCCCTTTTTTTTTCTTCTTTTTTAGGTTTTTAGAATTTTTTTTATTTTTCTTATTTTTTTTTAATTCTGTTTCAGTCAGAGTCAGGACCAGGGAGCCTCTCCCATTCTGATCACTTTGCCTTGAGCAAAGTGTGGAAGTGGGGAGGGTTCCCAAGTCTGTCTAGGTTAGAGAGTTTTTTATTTGTTTTCTTGTTTAGAGTCTTGCCAGCATGCTAACTGTATGTGTATCTTGAGTATGATAGATGTATGAGTTTTGATGTATAGGTCGAGCATGTTCGAGTATGACGGAAATGCGATCATGTGAGCACGTATACCCTGTGAGATTTTGTGCCTTAAATGCTATATATATATCTGCTTAGCATGATTTTCTTTTCTGTGTGTATATGGAACTGCTTGCTTGATTGGTTCTAGAACTTGCCTGTCTTCTTGGGCAAAACCCTACAGCCCTAGTCAAGTCTCTAGATGATTTATGCACTTTTTATTCATAAGCCCATAGCCAAAATTTCCTACCATCATTCATATTCCCTTGCAAGACATTTTGAGCCTTAATATTTCTTTCGCCTCACGCGCATATTCAAAAAACCCATAAAGGTCTACCCTGGTCGGGATGAACATAAGGCAGAAATAATAACTCTGTGAAGCAACGAGGAAGGGCAAGACACACTCCCACGAATGGTTGCCCTGGCTTTCAGCCGGGCAACCCATAAAACAAATAAACCAAAAAATCCAAAAAATAAAATAAATACGGGGAGTGGGAATCCAGAAAAGTAAGGGGTAGAAAAATAGAAAAATTCAAAAAAAATATGTACCCTAGAAAAATAAGTGTGCTAGGGCCCGGGAGAAGTCTAAGTGTGCTCTTTAGTCAAGGAATTGCCCAAGACTATAGTCATGCCGACCTTAACCCAATTCCCAAAATTTTCCAACCTTTTGCCAAAGCCACGTTACAACCCAATGAAGACCTGAGGATAGATGCTTTGACCAAGCTAATTGGGTGGACACATGTAGAGGGCAGGCAAGCCTATGGGACCTTTCTTGATCAAGCAGGTTGTCGAGCGTAAACACTTAACTTAAACACAGAGTGCTGAGTGGGTAAGGAAACATCTCTAAGATAACTTGATCGCTATCTTGACCGCTTGAGAACATTGCTTGGTTTATGCTCTAATTCCTATTTGTCTTGACTGTTTTTGGTGCATGTATATTAGTGTGTTGGTTGTTTGAGTCTTTTATTTTCTTTTTGAGCAAGTCATATTTACACGCTTGAGGACAATCGTGCTTAAAGTGTGTGAGTGTGATGAGCCCATTTTTCGTGCTGGTTTTTAGTCTTTTTTATGTCTAGATCGAGTCTTTTTCCCTCTATTTGTGTTGTATTTTGTGTCTGGGAGGACACAAGTCTATGGCAAGCAGGATACAAGGCAAACTGCAGTTCATATTGGGAAATAGGCAAGATTATGCGTGAAGTAGCTTAGGCAGTCTGAAGCCCAAGGCAAGGTACCGCTCAAGATCACATTACAGCAGATGGAGACCAAGAGGAATGCACTGACCAAGACAGAGAATAGTCCAAGCAGCTGGGAGCGCACAAGACGAACGGCAAGAGGCGGGATTCGTGGCAGATTTCTTTCCTTCCGCCGCGGAAAAGGAAACATATCTCTCTTTCCTTTCAACGACGATTTGGGGAAGGATTGAGAATCTTTCCTTCTTCGCGGAATATCTGATCGGGAAGGAAAGTTTGCCGGAACCCTAGCCACCACCACACGAAAAGCCCAAGCTCATGGAGTTGCTATATATACCATACTCTACAAATTAGACAAAGACGCATGAGAGGGGAGGGATGACGCCTGGCTACTTAGTCTAGTTCTTTTATTTCATATGAGTGATTGGGAGGAGAAAACAAGTCATACGGGCAAACACTTTATTTAATTATTTAATATAAGTAAGCTTTTATTTATTTCATCCTTGTTCTTTATTTTCCGTATGAGTAGCTAGGTTATTAGACTTTGTTTGGGAAAGATGAATTGAGTACGGACTTATAACATCTTGAGAGGTCTAACTGTGCATATAGTTCTCTTGGCGTGTTCCTAAAGTGCTGGATCTGAATCCTATACAACTTGATCAAGTCTTTGGTGTTGTCCGGCCAGTAGCAGTCTTGGGGCGAGATCAGGTTACAACTGTGAGCTGGAAACTCCAAGTGTTAGCGACTTCCTGCTTGCCAGCCAGAGGGATCAGTGCGGTGATGTAGGTGAGGACGCTATGGGACGGGCGTCTGAGATGGTGTGCTCATGGTTTGCTGTGTTCCCCGCGAATGCCTATTCGGGTACATCAGAGTAAGCTTGGTCCTGGAGAATCTTGGGCAAGGGGGATAAGGAGTGAGTAACCCTTACCCTCTGGGCTAAAAATGTGTGCTGAGCGGGGCTTTTACGTGACGATTAAAAAGGAGGCTGCCTGAGTGATGTGTTCGGGTGGTAGGAGTAAAATCTTATTCTTACGGTCGCCCTTAACCGATGACATGACGAGACAATGAACAACTTTGCACTGATGATAAAGACATAAGTTAAAACTCAAGGATTCTAACCCAAGTCGAGTTACTTTCTCACTTGACTCTTTTAGTGTTTTTTTTTCAGTTATTTACTTTTGCAGCTTTTACTATTCTGCTTAGTTACACCTCTTGCTCAAGGCAAGACCTGAATCAAAACCCCAAATTGTGACATCGAGAGAGGAATCCACCAACTCCCTGTGGGATCGACCTTGTATTTGCCACTAGCGGAACCTAGTGAAGAGTATCGGTTTATAAATTTATCTTGCCAGAGTGATAACGACTGAGCTCCGACACCCACGTAACATCTCAACCACGCAACCTAGCCCAATCAAGAACCGAGGCTAAACGAAGTCTACCAGCAATCATATCACATACGTGGCTAATATATTAAAAATCAACACATATCAACATAAGGAGATCACATATGGAAGTTAACAACAAATGCTCAAGTTGGGGAAGTACAAAATACTAACAGAAAGACACAATAAAAGGAACCAAGAACACATGCAAGAAAGCTTAACGAAACTCCACCCACACTTAAATCCTACTACGCCCTCGTAGTAAGTAGTGAACTAGAAGGGAGAAGGAAACTTCTCTGACAATATAGAAGCCGACAACAAGCCCAAGAATCGAGTGACTCCTAGAATTGGTACCTGCATACAAAGACACAACAAACAAACATAAAACCGAACAAATAACTAAACAAAAAGATAAAACACTGTTGGGAACCCCATAATTTATTTAAGTTTTGATGATGTTCTCTCGAAAACACACTTAGATTTGTTCATGTTCTATGTTACCTCGATCTGCTCCATATGTAACAGAACACTAACATATAAAGTGTATCTGAGAGGAGAATGGATTTTTCTCTAATTTCTTAATGTGTCCTATCTTGCTTCAACCTATAAAATCATTCTGTTTTTAGTCAGTCAAAAGGACCAGAACGTTAAACAGACAGAAGCAGGCAGAAAGATTCAACAGCACTATCCTCTCTTTGCAACCAGAAAGTTGAACCAGATCAATGCAACCAGAAAGTTGAACCATATCAACTCAACCAGAAAGTTGAACCAGATCAACTCAACCAGAAAGTTGAACCAGATCAACTCAACCAGAAAGTTGAACCAGATCAACGCAACCAGAAAGTTGAACCAGATCAACGCAACCAGAAAGTTGAATGAGATCAACGCAAACCAGAAAGTTGAACCAGATCAACCAGATCTACACTTAAGAATGGAAACCAGATGATATCGACTAAGTGTCTGTGAATATCCAAACCTAAACTACGCCTTTCGTACCATAGAAGGAAGAGAATCAATCAAGACAAGAAAAAGGAAAGCAGTATCTGTCAAACGATCTGCTTACCATACTTAGAAGATTCTGTCAACCTCAATTAGAAGGCAAGAGGAGATAAATTAGGGATTCATTATCCTTGATTGGTGAAATCATATTTACTTCAAACCAATCAAGCTTAACGGTCATAATTTCAAATTCTACACCTATAAAAGCTTGGAACAAAGACTGGCAGAACTGTAAGAAAGTGAGAGCAATATACATATTCAAGATCATCTACTATCTGCAAGCTGTTACTCTGTCCAGAAATCATCGAAGCATTTACTGAGAAGATTTCTACCCACCAGATCATGTTCCGAACCGTTCGTGATAGAAGTCACATCTCGATTCAAGTCTGTCTTATTGAGAAAGAAAGAAGGAGATCTTTGCTAGCTAGTAGTCTTCTAGTGGATTAACGTGAAGAGATCCAGTTTACAGTAGTTTTTTGTAAGTTGTAAAGGGACACGACCCTTATTCGTGCGTAAGTTTTGACCAGATTGTGTCTGAAACTTGTGGCTCGTTCTCAGCGAGTATAAATAAGAAGAGTACCCTAGTAGTGGATATCTAATCCAGTTTGGATTAGACCGTGGATGTAGGGGATTTCCCGAACCACGTAAAATAACTGTGTTATTTACTTTCTGCACTTTACATTCCAGTTGTTTTATCTTCTAACTATCATTCTCATTCAAAACTGCACTCTTAATCAATCGGCTAAATATTTGGTTAAGTTTTAGGAAAGATTTTCTAAACAAAGAGCACTGACTAAGTCCACCATTATTCCGCACACAACGCTTTGCTAGAGAATAAGATCACTCTTGATCTCTGCTCAGTGTCACTCACTTGAGAGATTCTGCTTGGACAGAACGAGGTCGATCTGATTATCAATCTGTTCTGTCACAATTAGCAATCTGGTTTCAGAAAGCTTAAATCTCTCTAAAATTAGTCAAGTAAACTGAAAAGTTTGTATTTGGTGTATTCTCGGGGGGGGCGGGGCCCATACACCAAACCTTGCTCTTTCGGAACCAACAAACACAAAAGAAAAATAAAAGCGAAATAAACTAATACGTCGGATCCTGTGGATCCTGATAGACTGATGTAGGATGAGGTTGAAGATTGAGTCCAGACCACCTCGACCATATTTCCACATAGAGGTGACACATGTGTCGAGTGACTGAACTCAGTTATCGATCGAAGAGACTATGCTCACCTGCGATTTAAGGTCGTTAGTAGACTATTTATTTATTATACGACAGAAGAAATACTAAAAGGGAAATAACAAAAAAAAAACAGAAATAAAAACAAATGACATGCTCTCTTAATATCTCGAGCTCAACATGGCATTCTCCTATGTGAATTACTTTGGTTGGAAATCGAATAATTCCCTAAGTCGAATACCTGCACACACAACAACAAAAACCAAAGCATAACACCCACGAAACAAGAAAACAATAAAGAAAACACACAAGAAGAACAATAACGACGAACAAGACAGAACAAGACAAAAAGAAAAATAACGAACGACTCAAATAACACTCTAAATCAAAAATGCTTAAAGCTTTCCCCAACAACGGCGCCAAAATTTATTTGACCTAAAGTGTGTACTCTTCGATCCTTTCCGATCCGCTCAGTTTTGCATGGCGACGCACAAGACAACCCTTCCAGCTCCATTCTTCTCTCATTTCCTCATCCTACATCCAAAGCACAAAAACACACGACCGACGTAAAACGAACTAAAAAGAGTATGCAAATAAACAATCTAATACTCTATACACGACAACACGAAGACCAAAAACATAGCAAAGACGTACTAAACAGCTTCCTAGCTAACCCAAGTGATTTGTGGAGAAGATGTCGTGTCGAACTCGAGACAATAAATGAGCATTATATTTTTATATTCATCCTTTTTTTATTTCATTGTTTGTTTTTATTTCATTGTTATTTCCCTTTTAGTATTTCCTCTTTTTGAATAAATAAATAGCTTATTAATGATCTTTAATTGCAGGTGAGTACGGAGTCCGGCGTTCCCATTTTTTTCACCATCTGACTACTAGTAGTATCTGAGATCTAGCGTCTAGAGTTCTCATTTTTCATTTCTCGTCGTTATCAAGGAATTCCACTTATCTCTACCTTATTTTAGCATACTACAAGGGCGTAGTAAGATTTAAGTGTGGGGGGACTTGCCTGTGTGTCTTGTTATTTTTTTATATTGTTTATGTCTCCCTATATTGATTGTTTGTTTGTGTAGTGGCTTGTTTGATTGCATTCGTATTTGATGAGAGTCGTTTATTATCATGCTAAGCCTTGGTATGTGGTATGAATAGTGGTAGAACTTAGATTGATTCGACTTTTGATTAGGCTAAGTTCTTTGATTATTATCGTTTAGTGGGGCATGTTTCTTAGCTAGATAACTCGTGTTCAATCATGATTCGGATTATGAGTGATACTCCATTGTCATTTACGTGTCTTATTCCCTTATTGTCTAAAAAAATTCTCGAAGAAATTCTCGAAGAAAGAAAAAAAAATGAATAAAAACGCTAGTATGACGTAATGAGTTATCAAGTTAAGTTCGTGAGCTCTACACTTATCTTTGATAATGAGTATGGGAAACCACATTGGGATATTCGATTATATCCATTGAAATTTATACCCAATGATCAATGCCCTTAAAACTTTCTTGCTCGCCTTCTTAACAAAAAAAAAGATATTTAAGGGGATTTGACATGTTAATGAGCAACACTGCAATATTAATTGAGTGACTATGTTTGATTGAGATGTGTGTATATCGTGATTGTGCTCTTGAAGGTATGAACGGTTGTTGGGCTTGTAAGTTAATTTTTCACTCGACTCAAATGTGTGTGATTAGATTTTTGTTTGAGGATAAGCAACTGGTTAAGGGTGGGGGGTGGGGGGGTTTTTGATATATTTTTTCGTATTTTTACATGTATTTTCGAGTCTCGTTTCGTAGTATTTTAGTTAATTTTATTTAGTATTTATTTGTTATTATGTCGGGTGTCAAATTTGTGTGTAGGTTGCTTGGTGTGGAAAAATGGCGTGAAATGCAGTCGTGAGGATTAAGTTTTGCGCGAGGAAGCGTAAAGGACGAGTCGAGGATGCAAAGAACTGAAGCCGAGAAAACCAGACGTGAGCTTGCTAGGAGTTATGGGCAGAAGACGAGAGAAGAAAGAATGCGAGAGCATGACCATATGCGTAATTGTTACGTCTTGCACGACAATTTTATTTTGGCCTATTCTCTTTTGTTACAATTCCGAATTTGGATCTGTTTGCAGCTATGGACTCCCACCAAGACGAGCTTCAAGACTGTGTTTTTAAAATTTTCGTATTTTACAAAAAGGGCGGTCCAGAGCCCGAAGGGCTTGTTACTCGGCTGAGACATACGCTGGGATAGAACGGTAAAAAAGTGTTGTATATTTGCGTTTTTCGCATATAGATAACGGTTTTAAAGTGTTATCTAAAATGGGTACTATAGATAACACGTAAATTTATCACACTTTTCTTAGCACATACATAACGGTTATAAACCGTTATGTATGTGCATTTTTCTAGTAGTTCAAATTAATTATGATTCATATACTTAAATCTAGTTAGTTATATCAAAATACAATAATATAGTTAGTTAATATCTTTGTAATATTTATTATAGCATATCAGTGGTTTATCTCGAAAATCATGTTATTAAAAAATGATACTTAGTACGTTTTTGTATATGTTAAACCTTGTTTAAGGTGTTTTTCATTATAAATAAGTTTTGATATACCGCGAAAAAGAGGCATACCGAAGTAAGGTAAGGTATACCGAAAATAAATAAATTTTGATATACCGTGATAGAAAGATATATCGAAGTAAAATAAGGTATACCGAAAATAAGGTAAGGTATATGTATGTAAAATTTCCATACCAAAAATAAGGTATATCGAAAATTATGGTAAGGTAACGGTATTAAATTTTCCATATTAAAGATAAATGTAATGTATAAGGTATGAAAATTTTAGTAAATATGTTGTACCGTGACACCGCTACTTTAAATCACTTTAATTCAAATACTCATATGCATGTGAGACTCAATCTCCATTCACTATACATTAATAACTAAATCATTTTAATTAAAATTAAAACAATTTATTAAAATCGATGTTGAGTCAAAGTGAGAAGCTATTTGGTGGAGGGAAAGAGTAATAATTTTTTTATACTTATAATGATAAAATTAGTTGTGTTTGAGACATGCATAAAGTTGGCAGATTGAATCCCTCTCCATCAAAAGAGTAATTGAGTAGGTATTCTCGACCATCAATAGGTGTCAATATAATCCCTAGGTAAAGTAAGAAACATCACAAAAATAAAATTGGAAAATAAAATTCGGGATGAATCCTTTCATTAAAGGTGGTCAAAGCTTGTATGCATATAGTTATATATTTTATCAGAATAGAAAATGAATATGTTGTGAAATATTCATAAGAGTTTTGATTCAAATTCCAAAACTCTTCCTGAAAGATGTTTTAAGTCCAAAACTGAAATTTGGTCCTTAGTCTTATTTTTAAAACTCACTTGTTAAAGAGTTCAGTTTACAGGTACACGTGACCTAAAGGAATCAAGACTAAAGCAGTATTGAAGTTTTCCATAAACTTAGCTCTCAAGAAAACACTGAAGACCATGCCACTGAAGTCATGTGTTGAAGTATTGAAGTTGAAGTTACTTGAAGAATATATATATATATTGTTCACTGAAGTGCTGCACTAAAGAACTCATTCCCTGAAGCTCACCACTGAATGTCATGCTACTACTATAAGCATTACCACTTTTGGAAAAAGATCTCAGTAGGTGAAGCAAAATCTTATTGCAGACACCAAAAATGGCAAAAAGAATGACGACTCCAACAGGAAGAATTTCAAATGCTACGGACGAAGCTCTCTCTCACAACGGATATATCCTTGAGAGTGTCTTATAAATACCCCGCTGATTCAAATATTTCATATACCGGTTACCAAGCTCTCTTACGCTCAATCTTTATCATCGCTCTCAAGCTCTCTTCTACACTCAAGCTTTCAATTTAAGAACACTCCTATACTTTCTGTAAACCTCCTAGTGTGTTCTTAGCGATACTAGTTTGTAACCGAAGAATAGATCTAGCTCGAATTAGTTTTCATAGCTGGAAGTGATCAGAGACATTATTGCTCATCTAACCTTCTAAGGTTGATCACTGAAAGACACCACTCCACTTAGTTGATCATTGTAAGGGCTTATGAGTTTTTATCTTCGAACCACGCAAACCAATTCTCAATGTCTTCTCTATTTACTTTCAGTATTTTTTCTTCTTTAACGCTCTATTGCATCTACTGAATACTGATTAAAAGAAAACTTGAACATTAACATTAAGTTTTCTGATAAACGAGTAAGTTTCTAAAACCACCACTTCTGCACTGCAACACTTAAGATATTAGTCCATCAGTCAAACACTAAGTGTAGACTGAAGGATTGCTATCTAAAGTTATACTCTTCTGTAGCAACCTCCCTTCAGATTTGAGCTTTCACTAAACTATCTTTTAATCTGAAAAATGATTTTAAATAAATCCAACTACATATATAACTTTTAGGAAGATATCCAAAGTGTATTTACCCTAATTTGCTATATGAATTTGATGACACAAACAAAATCGACTGACCAAAAATCATAAGGAGTTGAACCATCGTAGATGTGCATGTATGCATGCATGCATATGTTAAAATTAGGAAAAGGACATTCAAAGCAAACACGATATATTTGAATTGAATGAAAGAAGTCCGTAAAAAAGGTAGCTGCAAGTTCGGGTTGATTGAGTCCTTAGAACAGCATACGGTGTATTCGGATCGTAAGGAAAGAGTCAAATCTAAATGCACCCTTTCAAAATGGTTCTTCTTCGAAAGAAAGCGTTGTCTCTTGTTCACTCATGACAGACATGGAACGCGAGTTCCTCAATTTCATATTTGATCCCTTTAAATTTCATATTCAAAATTATGATCGGATCGATTCATTAAAAAAAATTAATTCAACACTTTTATTCCGACATCATATATGCTCTGCATATTTTTCCATCCAAATCAAACTCACAACCTTGAACTGCAACATGCACTGGATTATACTTTCTCCACACCACACACATGTCACGTGCTCTTTCACTTAATTGCATTTTAAATATTTCTAAACCAATATTCCACGTTGGTTGACACATGCCATCAATAATCAATAGGGGTGTCTATTCAGATTTGGGATTTCAGATATTTCGGGTAATACTCAAACCCAATCGGGTATCGCACCCGAAAATTCAAATTTCGGATATTAAGGACATAATCGGATTTGCACAATTTCGGAATTTCGTGTTCAGGTATTACTTGAAATTCGATCTTGTAATACCCGAAAACCCGAATTTTTAATAATATTTTATTAATCTTATTTAATTATTTAATTTCTAATTTTATTCCTCCTTCGTTCAGACTTGAGCCGTCCACCCTCCTGACTCCTCCTCCTAATTTTTTCATATTTCAATCTACCTAAACGGCTAAACACCAAATCGCAGGCTCGGTGCTTGCAGCTCAAACAATGCCTCCGACCACCAAGCCCCCTCCTCTCCCCAATGTCCCAGCGCCCTCACAGAACACATCATCGACGACGACGTTCAATTTTATCTTCAGCTTTTGTTTCAGATTTTTTTTGGTGACTCATTTTATTTTTAAGCTAGTTAATGTATTGAATTTTCACATTCCATCGGGTATTAAAAATTTGTTGATTTCGGGATCAGATATCCAAAAATTTCGGATAGGGTATCCGACCCCACCCGATTAGACACCCCTAGTAATCAATTCTTTATAATACTAAGATAAGAAATATATTTGCATTTTTGTTTATAATATAGCAAGTGTGCTAACTATAATAAAAAAAATCCCACTTCTTCTGTTTCCTTTCTCATACTTATTAAAAGTGAAATGGATGCATTGAGAGTCAACAGATTAAATAAACTCAAATCAAATGTCGTGATATTCTAATTTTTCATGGTTCTAGAGAAGGGCTATTTTATGATCCTCACTGAATAATATTCAGAATCATCATAACATAATCGTAACTCCACAACACACATACATATTATATTCTATGTGTGTGTGAGTTGCCTAACCAGTTAGTTATATATGTATAAGAAAAATCCTCTATTATACTGTATTTATAAATTGAGCCGACCCCTAAAATTGGACAAACATAAAAATTTAAAAATAACTATTTATTAAAATAAATAGAAAAATAGTCACTCTTATCATAATACCACCCTCATAAAATTACATGAGTACGATCAAAACAAGTCATGTTCGTGTAATTATGTGTAATTGTAATATATGAAATTACATGAGCACGATTGTCATTTGGTCATGCTCGTGTAATTTGTATGGATTTGTTTAAGACATAATAGAAGCAACGACGTCGAAGACGGCAACGGCGGCGATAGATTATGGTGGTAACAATGTTGGAGTGTATGTGGAGAGAATTTCTCATTTTTTCCAAATTTAATTAAAAGTATAAAAAAATTTACTATATTTTTACAATTTCTTTTTACAAGTGATTAAGATTTACTTTTAAAAGTGACTGGTATAGCCTTATTTATAAATATTACTATACTATGTTTCAACAAAACTCATTCAAATATAATAGTTGTAAATAATAAGTTGTTATTTTGTATCGAAATAGCCGGTAAGAAATTTTAGATAATATTTCAATTTTATTTTATCATGAGGATGCGACTATATCAGAAAAATCCAACTAAGTTTATCTTATATGGCCCAGCCCAAACAGGCCTTTGTAAAGAAAAAGAACTCCTCTACGTTTGTTTATTTTTCTTTTCCCTATCCAACCCAAACTTGTTTCCAAAATCCAAGATTACATATTAGTATTAAATTGTAATACAACCAACAAGACTATTGCAAATTTACCATCAAAAAATATAAAATTACACCACTATTATTAGAATAGAGTTTAATTTAAGTCATTATTAAAAAAACAATATTAAAACTAATTCCACAAATCCGTACCAACCAATTAACTTACTATTAATAAGGGTTTAATATCTGAAGTACGTACCTGAATAATCTTAAATAACCTTAACCAACCCTTAATTATATGAGGAATTTGCGAAACAAACCTTCAAATCGCTCCATCTCCGCAGACGGTAAAGCCACCATGGCCGCGATTTCACCGTCGATGCCATCACGGAATACCCAACAAATATCCTTTCTATGATTCACAACGGGGCAACTATACACCGGCTTTCCCCATGGGTACTCGACCTGCTCAAACCCTAACCCTAGCCATGAACTAACCATATAGTCGCCATGTGGCAGCCCTCGGTGCAACTCTAGCCAATCAAATAATGATCTCACGTACTCATCTGTCACAACCTTCGTCCCTTCCGAAATCTTCTCCACCACCTTCGAGAACGGACCGCTCCCGAGCTCCTCAAAGGTGGAAGAAACCCTAAGTGCAATTACTGCATTGCCGCTGTATGAAAGCGGCAACGGCGGGTTTACCCTAGACCTAACGTTGATAACATTGAGCATGGTGGAAACACCATCTTTTTCTATGGTTTTGTCGCTGGAGAAGGCCTTACACCGCCATATTAGGGCGGCGGTCACCGTGAAGCTGCTCGCCGTTGTAGTTTTGCCGTCATCTTTTGCTTTCTCCTTTAGTTTGGTGACGTCGCTTGCGCTCAATTTGAAAATTCTGTATTGCAGCTCCTGGCGGTGGCAGTCGAATGTTGGCGGATGCGACCCTTCACCGACGGGGAGGTTGAGATCGAGGAGCTCGGGATGAGGGAATGCCACATGTGGCGGAGATCGGGCGGCGAGGAGGCGGCGATCGTTGCAAGGGGCTGAGACTAAGGGCCTGCCGTCGTTGAACGCTTGAGAGGCTAGATTTTGCAAGAATATTTTTGCTCCAATACCATCCAATAACATGTGATTCGTTGACATTCCCATTGCGAAACCTCCACATTTGAATGATGTTACCTGCAAATATTCACATTTTCATTTTAATTTCATCGTTAACATTATTTACCTTTTTTACTGACAGATGATAATAATAATAATGTTACGAGATCTCGTGGGAATGATATCATATAGAGGAGCCGACAGTCAATAAACTAGATTTTTTTTTATCATTTTGGAATGTCATGCTCGAAGTGATAAATTCTAAAAAAGGAAAAGAGTAATTTATTTCTATAAAAGTTGTCAGTGGTACCACTATACATTTTCCACAATAAGTGTGGAGTCAATTTTTCCTAGCTAGCTAGATGGATAGAATATAATGACAATTTCATTTTACCACGATTCAATATGTATAAAAGTCAGTATTATTACTATTGTTAGACAAAAATAAATTAACACAATTTTTTTTATCTTGATAGTAGTACCTGAAAAACACACAATGGTTGATCCACTTGAGATTGTAAATGATACAGCACCTCCACAGCAAGCTGGCGATAACCAAGATTGGGATGAACCAAAGCTTGGCCTATTTCTTCAAGCATGAGCTCTGAAGAGGCTACGACAAACCCAGCACCGGCCCTGTTGCAGTCGATCTCTAAGCGTCCTATTTTCTGGTTCAGTTTCAATCTACCAGCCATGAAATCGTAGTACACCAACACTTTTTCGAGTGCCATTTTGAGCATCTTTGCAACATCTTGAGGGGAGAAATCTGGATTTGGCTTGAAGAAATGGGCTGTTGGGATGTTGTAATTAGGAATTTGATCCATGTTTGACAAGAAAATGCAATGTTTTTGAGTTTCCTGTGAGGGGAATATTAGTGAAGAGCTTTGGAATGTGATTTTAAGATCATCTAGAGCAGGAATTGGGGAGAGGGATGCCATTTTTGTTGTTTGATTTATTTTATTTAAATGCAAGGACTGGTATATTTATAGGTGTAATGTATGGGTAAATGTGCGAATTTACCATCACGGGTTATAAATGTCACGATTTTTATTCAACAATTCAAAAGATAAGCCATTAATGGCTGCAACTAACTAAAAGTATAAAGTATTCAAGCTTGAATATCTGTGGATAATGCAAACTGTGCCACATGATTCCTAGCTAGTATGAAGATTTTGGATAATATATTGTATATTTGAGAGTTTATAACACTTTAACGATTATATGATTGAACGATTTGAAGACTCAAAAGATTTAAGTCTTGAAAGAGAACTTCATTTATATCGAAGGGATTCAGTAGCAACACTGAAAATTAAACATTGAAGTCTCAAAACTAGGAAGATATACTTAAACATAAGTTTATAGTTAAAGATTACTTTCATAAGTTGTATAAGATCAACACAAGACCGGACCTGTAGTGTTAAGTTCAAGTCTCAATATTAAAATCAAACACACTCTAACAGGTCTATTTTAGAAAATTTTCAGATCTGCAGATATGCTTTAATCTGCTGCCACCATTTTAGAAAATAAGAACAATGCCTTCAACTGGAATGTAAAGAATGCTCAACAACTTAAATTTTCAAACATATCTCAAAACGGACATTTTAAGAATCGAGCAGCATATATAATTTACCTACGAGAAATTCAGGCATTCAAACTTTCAAAATCTTATTATAAACTCTCAAGTACACACATATAATTTTATATTTTGTTGACATTCATATGTCATATTTTCCAATCCTATGAGAGGTAATTGATAAGAGTATACGAATCGACTTAAGCATAGTCACAAGCGGAAAAGTCTCGTTGCAATCGATGCTCTCTTTCTGAGTGTAACATTTCGCCACTAACCTAACTTTGAATACTAAGACGTTTCCGTCTGGTACTCGTTTCCTCTTGAAAACTCATTGACTCCCAATGGCTTTGCAGCCTTCGGACAGCTCGACAAGCTCATATACTTCCTTGTCTACCATAAACTGCAGTTCGAACTTTATCGCCTCCTTCTAAATGTGACAATCCTTAATTCTTATCGTGGACTGCTTCAACTGGAATGAAAATAATTCTCAAGACTCAATTTTTCAAATATCTCTCAAAACGGACATTTTAAGAATCAAGTAGCATATATAATTTACTTACGAGAAATTCAGGCATTCAAAGTGTCAAAATCTTATTATAAACTCTCAAGTGCAAAACCTATAAGTTTATATTCTATATTTTATATCATTTCTTATATATATAAGAATAAAATTTCAAAATGTGGTAGACTAACTTAGAAGATCATTGTACATTCTATCTAGTATTGATCAAGCTACCAATCAATGACTATGTTGTAAAGTTTGCATTACTTAATTTAAAAACACTTGTCTCTGATTTAGTTATAAAATGTCGATTCATATTGAGATCATGAACATATGAATTTTATCTTCAAACCATGTATACAAAATTTTGTATTTCTTACTATCCAACACTTTAAGTTTAATGTTATAAACATGCATTCATACTTAAATTGGATACTGATTAATCAAAAAACAAAATATTAAAGTATAAATCTCCAATTTTCTAAAAAACGAGTTTTATTATCCACTAATTGTTGCACAAACTTCAGTATAGATAGTAGTCCAAAATTCAAACACACATTATAGACTGTGGGACTAATACCTAAATTGAAAGTCCAAACTTAACATTCATTCAGTTTAGAACTTATGTACACTAAATTGTTTATAATATAAAATTTGAAATGGTGTATTCCTCCCCTCATATACCATATAACTCATCTGCAAAATCAACAAATTGATATCAGAACAATATGCTTAACTACCACTTTATCTGAAACACAAGTATGTTTAAGGTCATATCAAATAGATCTCTTTAGAAACTTCATTTTCAAACTTTGCGAGCATATCTTTCCTGTTCAAATCATCAAAAAATATGTCTTTGCGAGTGACGGAGCTCAGTTGTTATCACTCTGATCAAATACATAGTTGATCTCATAGGGAGTTGATGAAGTCCTTTATCGATGTCACTTTTGGGAATTTTGATTCTTGGGTCTTGCTTTGGGCAAGAAATCAGTAGCCAAACAGAAAGTAAATAATGAAAATAAATAATTGAAAAAGAAAATAGAGAAGATAATCAATAGAGAATGCAACTTGACTTGGAATTGACTCGTTGGGTCTTGACTTATGTCTTGATAATTGAAGATATTCACCGTACTCGCATGTTGTTGGTTAAAGACAGGTGTAAGTCTGAAGTTTTACCTACCAGCAAACACATCACTCGGGCAGTCCCTTTTTAATCGTCATGTTGCTGCCAAAGCCCTACTCAACATACATTTTCGGTCCATAAGGTAAGAGTTACCCACTCCTTTACCCCCTTGACCAGGATCTCGCCTAAGCCAAACCTACTCCAACATACCCAACTCGACATTAGCGGAGCAACCTACACAGACACTCCACGCTTTTTCATCAGCATTACCACACAAATCCCTCTGACTGGCAAGGCAGAATCAACTTGTCCCTTAGGGCTTCCAATTCACAGTTGTAACCTCACCTCGCCCAAGACGATTCCAGTCGTTATAACATCAAGGGTGTGATCAAGTTGTATAAGAATCATATCTATTGCTTTAGGAACATGCAAATATGGTTATGGGTTCGTTAGACCTCTCAAGACCCTAAGCCTCGACTCAACTTATATTTTCCAAGTAAATAAATCTAGCTACGCATGTTTAAAGTAAATATTATAAAATAAAATAAAAGAAAAACATACTTGATTTTAAATACGAAAGAGTAGCGTCAATAAAAGCACCTTTTGGCAAAACCAACCTTGACCAAGACCATAAAACGTAAAACATAAATTGAAGGTGCCCGCAGGACTTGTTTTCTTCCTCTCAATCACTCATAAGAATTAAAACATGGCCTAATACTAGATAATGTTGTGCTCCGCTGGAATTGTCGCACACTCCACATACAGTTCACGCATATTCCTGGCTCGAAGCATTGGCCAATATATGGGAGGTTGAATGGGTCTGGGTCTTCTCTTGTGGAGGCTTGACACGTCTAAGGTTGGTGGCGTCACTTTCCTTCTTTGGCAGATTCGCTCATGTATAGGAGATGCTCCTAATCTTCCAGATTTTCACTAGATGCAAAAAAAAAAAGATCTATTTACTTAATTCGTGCATGGAAAATCTTGGATGCCACTCATTTGCTTCATGGGGTGCTACACCACCTTGTTGTCTCATTCTCCTTTGTTCTGGCCACGATGTTTCCCCAATCTAGCTCCATCAGTTGAAATATGATCTTATGCGATACTTTGGCTCGAGATTCAGTTTGCTTCGTGTATAAACTTATCTCTTTCCTAGAATGATCTCTAACTTGACCTGCATGATGTCACCCATATTTGTGTCCTTCCAGACACAACTCGACACAAAACTAAACAAAAAATACTCGATCAAGACGTAAAACAAGACAAGAAATAAGAGTCATTATAATGTTTGGTTTTTATTATTTTATTAATTTGTATTGAATAATATTAAATTACATCACAATTAATAAATTTTAGTCGAAAAGTGGAAATTAGTAAATCTATTATTAAAAAATTAATATTTATTTATTAATATGTAACATCGTTTGCAAACATATTAGAGCATCCACAATAGTGGAGCTCAGGAGGCAGCGGGCAGGAGGGCGGGCAGCGGCCTCGGGAGGCTCCGGAGCAAGGCAACCGCTGCGGCGTCCGGGCTTGGGCGTCCGGGCTATGAACCGAGAGCCAGCCTCTAGGCACGGGAGGCCATGGCGGAATTGGCGCTGCGGTTGGGGGACTCCCGAGTCCCCATCCTATTTTTATTTTATTTTATTCGCTTTTTTAAAAAATAATTTTTTAATTATTAATTATTTAAATTATCTACATCTATAAATACCACACTTTATTTCATTCTTCTTTATACATCTTCATCCACTCTTCATCTATATTATCTCTCATATTCATCTCCAAAATGTCTTCTGCCTACGATTTCGATGACGAAGTTAATGTTCAATTTTTTTGCAACTAGCATCAAATTTTATGGAGACGGGTCGTCAATATCTAGCATCACTCAACACATCCGACGAGCAACATCCAAATAAAAGAAGAAAGCTTTTATCGAGAGGGATCGAGAGGCCGCCTCTCAATGTCTATACAACGACTACTTCTCCCAAAATCCAACATTCGGAGATAATTTTTTCCGCGTCGCTTTCGTATGCGGAGAGAATTATTTCTCTGCATCGTCACGACAATGGAGAATCGTGAAGAATACTTTCGACAACGGCCGGATGCTACGGGACATTAAGGGTTCACGCTACTACAAAAATACACGGTTGCAATCCAGCAACTTGCAAATGGAGATGTCGCCGATCAATACGTCGAGTATCTCCGAGTCGCCGAGTCAACGGGCATCGAATGCCTCAAACTTTTTTTACCATGCTATTATTGAGGCTTTTGACTCTCCATATTTGAGACGGCCCAACAAACAAGATATCCAACGCCTAATAGAGCTTCATGAAGAGAAGCACAGCTTCCCCAGCATGCTCGGTAGCATCGATTGCATGCATTGAGCATGAAAAAATTATCCGATGGCGTGGCATGGGGCTTATAAACGTACCGATAAAGGCCACCCAACTATCATACTCGAAGCGGTCGCCTCTCAATATCTATGGATATGACACGCTTTCTTCGGCGTCGCCGGATCGGCGAACGATAATTGCGTGCTCAACCAGTCTCCGGTGTTCAACGCTCAATAGGAAAACGCATCGTGTGACGTTCAAGGCTAACAACAAACAATACAACATGGGGTATTATTTAGCCGACGATGCTTACCCATCTTGGCCGACTTACGTCAAAATCAATGTCGACGCCCACCGACGAGAAACGGTCTCGTTTTAAGGATATGCAAGAAGCGGTACGCAAGGACGTCGAACGAGCATTTGGAGTACTCCAATCTCGATGGACAATCATTAGAGGTTCGACACGCCTTTGGTTTCGTGAGCATTTATCCGATATCATGTATACTTGCATTATTTTGCATAACATGATTATTGAAGACGAAGGTCCATATGTGACTACTTGGGCACCGGACACCGAAACAAGCTCCTCCTCCACTCCACCCGAAGAAGCTACTCGCGATGTGAACGATATATTCAAGTACTACATGGAGCGTTCGGCGAACCTCTGAGATAGGCGTGCTCACGAGATGCTCGAGCATGATTTAATCGAAGAAATCTACGCTTGATTCGGTTCTTTAGATTAAGTGTGTTTTTTACTTTCCTTTCTTATATTTTAATTCCGTTGTTTTAAATTTTCGTATTTCAAATTCTTGTATTTCAATTCTCGTATTTCAATTTCTTGTATTTTGTATTTGAAATTAAAATTAATGAAATTTTAATTTCTAAAATAAGTTATTTTAATTTTAATGTTATTTATTTAAATAAATTAAAATATTAATCAAAAATTAAATATTTAATTTATTTTTATATTTATTTATTTATTTTATATTACAAATTTAAATTAATAATTTAAATTAAGAACATTTTTCCCAAATTAAATCACTATAAATTAAAGTAGAGAACCACAAGTAGAGAGCACCCACTGCCAGAAAACCTGGGACCAAGCTCCCAGGACCGAGCAGGATGCAGCCACGCTGCATAGCCCAATCCCCAAATTGAAATCCAATTCTAGAACCTCTCCATCCCAGATGAGTAGCCATCCTTCTCTGGACTGAATCACCAGCCCCAAATCCCACCAATTCTGAAACAAGGGCAACCCCTCACAATGACAAAAGATAAAAGAAACTTGGTCAGTAGAAGATGAGAATCAATATGAAAATTTAGATCCCTCATCCAAGATTTCTTTTAACTATTGAATTTATAACTAAGAATGAAGAATACTTATTTGCAATGCAATTACTAAACTTGAACCCAGCTCCACCCACATCCAAACCAAGACCCTTCATAGCAAGAATTAAACAAAATTTCAACTAGTCAAAGTTAGAACCAAATCTGAAAATCTAAAATTCCTTCTAACATTTTCAACTAAACCATAATATGGGGAGTAACTAGAAGGAATAAGGATAAATTACCTGAGGCAGAGGCGACGGGCTGCCCGTCAGGTGCACTGCAAAGGCAACACCGAGAGAGGAAGGGACCGGCTGGGGTTCTAACAGGAAGTTGTCGCGGCTGGAGAAAGACAACGGGGAGGGGGGTGGGTCAGAAAACGGCGAAGTGCAAGCTCCGCTGACTGCTGCTCGTCGATGCAGCGACGAGACTGGGAATCAGAGCAAGACCTCACCGAACAAAGGCGACCACGAGTGGCGCAAGAATGTGAATAGCTGGACAACCGGGAAGGAGCGACGAGCATCGCTAGAGAAAGAAGGAAGGAGGAAGATGGGGGAAGGGGATAGAGCAGCTGGTATCTAGAGAAAGAGGGGGTTTAATTTTCCAACCCTAAGGGTCCATTCGGTAGCCTAGTTAAGCCTAGTTATACTAATTGGAACCTACCTTAACTTGTACTCCCTCTCTCCCATTAAATTAGACTCATTTGAAAAGTAGATGAGTGTATTATTTTAATACAAATGGGTCTAATTTAGTGGGACAGAGGGAGTATATGGTAGCAAACATAATAAACTGAAGGGCCCGTTGCAATTTTTGAAGCCCGTGTCTGAGAGCTGGTTTAAGGGGTTTTAGAAATCCACTCTAGGGTAGATATAAAAATAAACCATGTGAAACAGTAGAAAGCGGGCACGATCCGCCAGATAAAAATACCCCCACATATTTTACCTTCTCTTGTTTCGCTCATTCACTTTGAACAAAGAACGCGATTCATTCGGTGGCAACGCGAAGCAGCTCCAGAACAAGACTTTCTTTTTATTTCCAAATGGGTATGTTAAAATTCCAGATTTATAAGGTGTTAGATGTTAAAAATTGTATATTTTGTTTGATTGTGCGTCGCAATTGATTCCTGCGTGGTAAATAGTTCTCGATTTCATATGCATTTCAGATTGGGTATGTGTGGAAGGATACTGAAATTAATGTTATTTCTATTTGGGTATGCATTGTGATTCATACTACTTGTATTGACATGTGATTGAAGATTGTAGGTGGAATCGTGATCTGGTGGCGGAGAGGAAGTGAAGCTTGAGTCGGAGAGTATGTGGGTAGTTTCACGGCCTGCTTCCGCTGCCGTGGAAGTTTGTGGAGGTGGGAGGAGCTGCTGGAAGTTTGGGTATGCATTTCGATTATCATTGCCTTAAGAATGTAGATTTCTGATTTAGCCTTTCTCTAATAATGTTGAAAGGATTCAAATTTTCTGTTTGTTTGATTATAGAATTCATGTCTAGATGGAGTGTATATGATTATTTACATAAGCAAAAGGGTACTTTTAAGCTTCCAGCTTTACTCAATGTTCCCCTTCTTCATTTCATCATCATATATGCTTTTCAATCTAGTTAAATTATGTCGAAAAAAGTTTGTTATAATTATCATGACCAGTTTTTCTGCACTGTTAGCCATTGAATCCCTATGAGAACTAACTGCAAATGTGCTCAATGATCACCTTGTTGTCCTTCCAATGAATGTTTTGGTCAAAAATTTTTGGGGAGTGTAACTTACCTATCTCTAACTTATGGCTAAATATGCAATGAACACAATGAGTTTGGATTTAATTTGTGATTAGACTGCACGGTTTGAGTTTCGAGCATGCTATTCCTTTGATTGACAGATTACTTTACATAATGAATAAGTAGCCAGATGATAAGTTTGTGTAGTTTTTAAGCTTCGTTGGACCTTAACTTTGGATTAATGCTAAAGAAAATAAAAGTGACAAAACATATATTGTTTCAATGAAGAACATAAATATCTTTTTCCATGTGTTTTATCTTACCCTCTTGTGCTTGCTTATTGCGATCATAGATCTAAACTTATTGTAAAATATTTTTATAATTAATCATATAAGTGGAATTTGGTAATGGCATTGGTTGCAATGATTTTGCTGCTCCGCACGTTTTGCACTACTCCAATCTATGAAAAATAATGGAGTACATAATATATATATTGAAGCTATTCATTGCCTGTTATGAGTGGTGTTGTTTGAACTGAGCAGAAATATCAATGATGAAAGAGGGGTTTGCAAAGCTTTTATGATGGGTTGCCTTTTATCTGGGTTCTTTTCTTGCATTAGCTTTATGTGTTTTTTTTCTCTGCTTTCCTCTTTTGTGACTTTTAACTATGACACTTGCTATTCTATTATGTCTGTAGTAATGACAAGGCAATGAAGGGTGTTTAATGTCTCATGGATAGCGGATACTCATCCAACTGTGGATTCTCCTTCGTCTTCGCCATCTCAAGCCTCGTAGGCGTAGTTATCATGTCACTCGCCTGTGGAGTTTTCGTTTTGTCGCCATCAATCATTTGATAAGTAAAGGGTTCAAACCTCATAACAAGTGTTACTTCGACACTCCGTTCTTCTAGTTCTTGGTTGTGCTCTTAGGTGTGGAAACCATAGCAGTTGTTATGATTAGTTACTTGATTAATTTCCTACCTTGTAAAGAAAATTCTATGTAGATTTCTTGAATTCAACAATTGAAGAAATAAAATATTTTATTTAAATCATTCTTATTATATAAAATCATTCATATTATATAAAATAAAATAAAATAAAATCATTCAACAATTGTGCATATTTTTATATTCTAAAATAAAATAAAATAATTATGGCACTTTCATAATTTTATATTTTTATATTTATATTAAAATAAAATAAAATGTTATGTGTTATATTTTTATATTTATAAGAAAATAAAATAAAATAATATGAAAAGAAATCCTATATTATCTGTTACTAATGACATTTTATAATTTTATAAAAAAATTGAAGGGTAGAATTGTAATAGCAATACTTTATTTAAGGTTTAAACACTTCTACCAAACAACATATAAATTTTATCTCACTTTTTATCTTATCTACCAAACACAAACTCATATTAAACTTAACTCCTCATATCCTAACTCTCCATACTAAATTTAACATATCCACTCTCATCCTAACCTATCTACCAAATGGACTAAGTCTAAAACCAAGAGTGGAATCCTCTAGAACCCGGACCGGGTATGGGCCGGGTTGACGGGCCAAACATATATCATGTTGGGCTTCAGAAATAAAATAGTTTGGTTCGGATGTTTAAAGCTGATGGGACAACATAATTAGTCAATTGGGCTCAGTTTATTAATCTGAATGGATTAGACACTAGTTGGGCCAATGGTTGGGCTAAAACTTAATTAAGTTTATGGAATGAGCTAATTCAATTATCTATTGGGTTGTGTTAATAAAAGTGGGCTCACCTAATTAATTAAATGGTAGTAGCATTTTAATAAATCAAGACTTAATTTAAGTGGGCTAAGTCCAAGAATAGAATTCTAATACTAAAAAAGAAAACTTAATTTATTAGAATTTAGTTTATTAATTAGAATTTAATCATAAGAGATGATTAAATTATAAATCATATTTAGAGTATGATAATTGGGATTTACTTAGTCTATTAGAAATTATTTATCTTGATTCAAAGATCAAGATATTAAATTAGAAATCCTTTTATTTACTTTTACCCAATAATTAACTACTTGGGTATAGTAAATTTCCAAATCATCAAACAACGCCTCTAGAAATACAACTCATAGACTCGTATGATAGTCGAGTTAAAAGACCGAGAATAATTCTCAAAATAGCTAAGGATAATGTTTCCTTACACTTAGAAGTATTTGATATACTTGATCAACGTATCTCACTTGAGATATATTTAAAGGTTGCGACGAAAGGTCAGAACCGCAATTCGAGAACGAAGCAGTCGTCAGTCAAGACTATTCAAGTAGGCTTTTCTTATTCTATGAAAATATGTGTGCGTGATTTTAGAACGAAACAAGATATTTTTCAAAGTACTGTCTTGCCATAAATATTTTAATTAATGTATGATGTCTATCTGTTTATTTATAATCGAATTCGGGTCCCAGTAGATTAGATATACTACTCAGACTAGTGTACACAAGACCGTGAGTCAGCGAAAGGTTGGCCGGTCGAGTGTCTATGGGAAGTGGCCACTTCCCCGACACGAAGAACGTTCAAATATGGTTGAATACAAAGAACTGGGACTGCTGTCAAACTTAGAACTTTCTCAAAGAAATGCTTTTGTGAACATAGGTGCTTTAGAGACAAAAATCCCTATGATTCACTTGAAATGGCTTGACAGTTATATATGTATGTGTGCGATTTCGGCACGTGTCTACTGAGTACAATTTGTACTCAGCCCTGCATGTATTTCTAAACGTGCAAGTTAAGAACCAAAGAAGATTGGGTGCTACGTTGGGCATTTTGTCGGTCTCCTAGTAGCTGACTCTTGGGGTTTCTTCGTGTCTTCATACACGTAGAATTTTCATTAGTTCGATCCTACATTTCCGCTGCTAGACCGTTATGTAATAGACTTGAGATTTAAACTCTTTTAATTAGTCGTGTTATGTAATGAACATATGACTCTAAACATGTCAATTGCCGAATCTGAGGGATGAATTCTTGACTTATGTTATGAGAGGAATATCCATTGTCCTAATCAATTCCATACTCATCGTTTAATCCTTTCATTAGTCACGTGTTCCTGACTTTACTACACTTAGTAAAAAGCGGGCGTGACAATGAAGGATAACATTCTTGAAATTCTCATCAAGCTTAAAGAAGAGCAATTCATGTCTTCTTCCAATATTCAACTCACCTGGGATAACATCAAAGCCTTGTTGATTGTATATGTTGGACATTCATTGATTTATTATTTACTTTTTTAGGATATCATTAGTTTTTTTATTTAATAAATATTACTTAAATATTATTTGGATATGGAGAAAAATCAATTTGTTTTTCAATATTTTCCATTGTGATTGTGATCTTTTCAATTTGAATAGGAACATTTAAAATCTTTCCAAACATATAGTTAGGTATTTGTTCCGATTTCGGTTTCAGAACTACATCCATTTAAATACATTCATGACCGTTTCTGACTAGCCAATCTATTTAAATACATTACATTATTAACTTTAAATAATATTATATATTAATTAGTAATATAATAATCAAAACATATTTTTTAGAGATACTTATATCTATTAATCTAATTATAAATATGTGAAGTTTTTAAATAATTGATTTTGTCTAATATATCACTTTTTTAATATTATTATTGCATGGTATCGTAACGTAGTTATTATATAATTTTAAATAGTTTTAGCATATTATAATTTTAATCAAAAAATATTATGATAATATTTTTTATTTATTTCTAATATAAGATTTATAAAAGGTAAATACTCCCTTTCCAAGACTACTCCACTGTTAAAAAAAAAAAAAAAAAAAAAGACTACTCCACTGTTAATAATAAATGTAGTGAAAAGTATGAATATATATAAATATATACTTTTGGAACAATATTATATATCACTACAAAAATCGTATTTTATAGTAATGTAACAGTGACAAAATATTTTTACATTTATGAATTTTAACAGATTAACAATGGGATTGTTGTTTAATTTTAGTAATGAAATTAGTAACAAAATTATTCGTTATTAAAATATAGTAACGAAATTTTCTATTACAATTATGTTACTAAGATTGAAAAAACCAATTTAAAAACGATAATTTCGTTACAATTCCATTGTTATATAGTAACTGAAATATATATTATGTTGTTATTTTTTTTAGCAACCATCGATATTACTACGAATAAATCCGTTACAAATATGTTACTAACATTTGTAGTAACGGAATTTCTTGTTTTAATAATGGAAAAATCCGTTGCTAAATTAAATTTTTTTGGTAGGGTATAAAATGATAGAGGATGCTTGAGCATAAATAAAAATTATATATATATATATAAAAGATGTAGATCACATAGAAAGTGGTTTTTCAGTAGGAAATAGGAAGAAATCTTGGCCCTTCATTTTTATGATCTAACGACCCAAAATTAATTATTAAATTTTTAAAATTTTAATTATTAAAATATTCTATAATTAGGATCATAAGGGTAAACAATTACTTTTAAATATGAGAGAGAAAAATCATATCTTTAATGGATTTACTATTTCTCTCTTCTCTCTCCACGGCGATTCTCTCTTCTTTCTCTACACGACGGAAATCATGGCGGACACGAAGGTGGTGGTGGAGGCATCCTGTGCATAGGCCGCAAAGTCAACCGTCGACCTCCTCGACGACGCCCAAGTTGGTGCTGATGCTTGTGAGGAAGACGTGAGTAGCCTTGACCCACGATGTGTTTGTCGCGATGTCAACTTCGACAGACCCGAGGTCAACGAGAATGGAAGGAGGCGGCGATTTAAATTTGGAGGTGTAGGAGAGGTCCTCGTCGTCGTGGCCACCATTGCGCAAGCGAAGGTGGATGCGGAGGTTGTTTGGCGAAGGAAAACAGGAATGAGTCGCTGCCTTCCTGCCTACATGTATACATTGCACCACATATACATGTGGATTGCATTGTCATATACGTGAAAATTGCAATGTTATTTCATCTTTCTACCGTTTAATAATATCATGTTGCACCATGCATATATGTGAATTGCATTGACATATACATGTAAATTGCATTGTCATTTAAGATTAATATGCAATATTGTTTTCGGTCCAACCAATTTATATTTTGTACAAACTGTAATGCATCAATAAATATAATGTAATGCATCAGACGTTTGATTGTGAATCAATATGGCGTAAATCGGTATTGCATGCGAAGAAGTTGGATTGATTATTTGAATGATAAGATTATTAAATTAGTTTATAATCAAGTAATCCATCATTTATCCATCAAAGTAAATATTAGATTAGTTTGGATTAATTTTATCAATCATTCTTATCATGCAAAGTAAACGTCACCTTAATGTATTAACAAGTGAAACGAAAAATAATTAAAGAGAGCTAACATTTCAGTTTTTCAATTTATGGTTAGTTTAGATATTCAAATATTTCGATTGACCAGGAATGATAATTTAGCCACACATACTTGATACCCGCTGGTACACAATCCTAATAGGCGTGAGTTTGAAGGCATCCGATATCCACAGTTAGGTTCGTGTGTAGAATTTAGTATTCATTTAGATCGTGGGTATAGGTATGGATAGTAATTATCCAGACTCGTGGAATCCATATACTTGCGAAATACCCATAAATTATCCTTACAAAACCTGCCTACCCATATAATATTAACAATATTTTTTTATTTTTTTATTTAAAATTATATATGGTTCTTTCCTAAAATTATATCTAATATATCTTAAATATTAAAATTATACATGATTATTTCCTAAAATTATTTCTAATATATCTTAAATATTAAAATTAAATATGATTCTTTCCTAAATTTATTTCTAATATATCTTAAATATTAAAATTATATATTTTGTGGGTGATAAATACTCACGAGTAGTGGGTTGATGGATACCCAATGGATGGTGGGTTTCGAGTACTAGATGGGTGGCGGGTTCGCGGATAACCTGCCAGGTGGCGGATATACACGGATGGTGGGTTTAAGGGATTCTAAGATCCACAAATAATTTTGTGGGTAAATTTAATATTGTATTAGTTGGCGGGTATGTGTATGGATAGCTAACGGAGCTCAATCGTCATCACCTAGTCAAAATAAATTTATAAGTTTTTCTATCATTTGCACTAGGTTCTGCTAGTGATAAGTATAGAGTCGGTCCCACAGGGAGTTGTTGTATTTTCTCTCTATGTCACAATTTATATATTTTTATAAGGGGTCTGCTTCGGGCAAGGAAGTAACCAAGACCTGAAATAAAACAAAAGAAAAGTAAAAAAACAAAAAAGATACTCAGCTTGGGGCTTAACTCATTACTCCTTGATCAACTCTTTGGTCATCGGTGCAAAGATTCTCGTTGCATACACATGTCAATTGTTAAGGGCAAGCGTAAGATTGTGATTTTACTCCTACCAACCAAACGCATCACTCAGACAATCATTTTTTACTCGTTACGTAGCCACCGAATCTCCGCCCAACACCCCTTTTCAGCCCAGAAGGTAAGGGTTAAATCATTCCCTTTACCCCTTTGCTCCTTTGTCCAAGCTTTCGCTCAAGCCAAACTTACTCCACTATACCCAAATAGGCATTAGCGGAGCAGCAACCATAGACACTCCAAGCTTTGCAGGTGCCTAGTCCATGATGTATGCATCTACATCACCACATTGATCCCTCTGACTGGCAAGGAGAGAGTCGCTAATACTTGAAGTTTTCAGTTCGCAGTGGTAACCTGACCTTGCCCAAGATGCTACCGTCTGCTTAGCACCAATGACTCAGTACAGTTGTATAAAATCAGATTCGGTACTTTAGGGACACACACATGCAACTACGTTGGCCAAGTTAGACCTCACAATGATAAGTGATTTTAGCTAAGTTTGTTTAACCCCAACCAAGTATTAAAATTACCTAGACATAAATAAAAGAAACGAAAAAGAAGAGAAAAAAGAAAACGTACTAGAATTAAATGAAGAACAGAAAATAATCCATGACAGAACCAACCTGACCAAGACAAATAAATACAAGAAAATAAAAGGATGTTTGAAGACTTTATTTCTTCTTCTCTTAGACTCTCAAAATATCAACTTGTAATATACTAAGAAAAAGAACGAAGAGTGTGAGTGGTTCGTGCAGCAGCAGCTCTCCTCCACGTACTTCACGTTATGCTCTCCATGATGACTGCTACTGAGATCAAAGTCTTATATAGAAGTTGAGTGGGTTATGGGTCAGGCTCATGACGTTCTGAGCAAGTTAGAGTTTCAAGGGATTTGTTTCCTTGGAAAAATATCTCCAAATATATTCATCCCTATCATCAACGAGGTCTAAATCATGCATATTCATTGTGTAAGGAAATAAAGATCTCTTTCCTTATTTTCTCTCTTCTAAAAAGATCTTCCGCACCTTACCCAAGGACTTGGTCAAGACATGCGTCGTATGCACCTTGCCTTCCGACTTGACTGAACTCTCCTTTCTTCTGCTCCAAGCTTTTACACGTGGCATAAAGTATTATGGACGAACACTCTCCTTGTTGTCTTGCTTCATGATCTTGACTTGTGCATCGTGTTGCTCAGGATCCAACTCGTCTTTGTGGTGGCTAGAGTTTGTATGAAAGATCTTCTTTACTTATTGAGTGCATCTCTAGTATCTCCAGTAGTTGACTGCCTTGATTTTTTCCTTATGTAGCTCTGGCAGGGTAAAGAAAATATATTTTTCTTTGTTTGTGCTGTTAGGATTTGCATTCGCTCCTCCAAAGATCTCGTCAAATCTTTCTTTTTCAACTCCTCGTTCGCCATGTACTTTATCTTGGGCACAATGAGTCTCCGAACGGTTTTCCCAAGGTGTTGCTCAAGAAACCTCGCCTCCAGCTTTGAAATGTCAGGTCCAGATCTCGCACGGTACATTGTCTTAAGCAATCAATTCCTTGTTCAAGGTGTTACTTTGCCTGGAATTTGCATCTTTCACGGAATATGGTCGGACTTGTTCAAAACTCTTTCCAACTACCTATCTCACAAAAGTGTGTCCTGCCAGACATAAAGACACAAAACCAAAGAAAAGAAAACTCGATCTATACCTAGACAAGCTCAAAAAGAGCACGGAAATGATTTGTCAATAGCTATTATCCGTACCCATCGTGCCCGATTGTCATCTTTATGTCCGACTATTAGATAGACATCTGGTATTCGAAACTACTAAAGAAGATTGATTACAGATAGTATATTTTGATCTAAATAAATACAAATAATTTGTAAATTATGTTTCGATTATCCAAATTGCATCCAACTGTCGCCACTATGTGAAGTTATGTATTCAAATTCTTGTATTGTATTTGAACTACTTTTTTTTTTACTTCTTAATATCTTTTTTGTTTTGATTTATTCTAATCAATCTTATAATATGTTGCCTTTGCCATTAACTTTTTACTCAATTTGATCTGACACACGTTTTAATAAAATAATTTGATTTAAAATATATATTGTGTAATAAGTGGAGTTTGGTGGTTGAAGGGAGTATATTAGTTTGATTTTTTGGCTTTAATTTGAGTGAATACTTACCAAAAATGAAAAAAAAAATGAATATTCTAACAAATTTGTGGACGAACTAAAATGGTAATATGCATAGGAGTGTGCATCGGTCTGTCGGTCAGTTGAACCGACCAATTAAATATTTTTAACCGACAATCGAACCGAACATGAAAAATATAAAGTGAATCGACCGATCAAATAATATTAACCGAATCGAAAACTGATCGATCCAAAGCCGGTCAGTTTTGGTCGGTTCGGTTTTGAACTAGAACAATAAATATTTTTTTATATTTTAATTTATAAATAATATTTATAAGATTCATCTTGAAAATGTATATTTTTAAGATTTTATTTATAAACTAAATGTATATTATATAATTATATATATTTGTATCAAAATATAAACATAATTATTTAATATTTATATTAAATATATATATATATATATTTGATATTTATATTATTATATCTTGGTCGATTTGGTTACCGACCAAATCAAAAAGTATAAACTATAAACTGAATCAAAATCTATAGATTTTAAAATTTAGAAATCGAACAACAAACGACTCAAATAAAAATCAAATTAAAACCGACCAAAATTTATCAATTAATTCGGCCAGTTTTCTTGTCTCGATTCGATTCTTACATACCCCTAAATATGAATAAGAAACCGATGAATGAAATAGTATATAATTAGTTATTATTTGATTTTTTGCTTTAATTCGAGTGAATTATTAATACATTTTGCTTTTATTTTCCCCTCTATGAATTGACATTTTACTATGTTATGTATATGTAATCGATCAAAATTGTTATTCACTCGTTATTTTTAACATGAGGTCATTTTGTTTAAATTGCTATTTCAATATTAGTGGGTCGAAGTAGCGTTAATAATTTTTTCGCAGACACCAAATATTTGTGGTATCCGACTTAAGATATTTTTGGAGACACTAAATATTTTTGTTTTAAAGATATTTAATATCTACAGTGCTTTTGTGATGTGCGTCTGGGCATCTCTGGAATCGCCATGTTTTCGATGATTTGCATATGGTGCTTGTTTGAGCTGAGGAGGTCGGAGCTAGCTTCGTTGTTGGAATTTAATATCATTTACCAACCTATAATTAATCATATTTTCTATATTTCCTTCTTAGATGTTCATAAGTGGATGGTTGGCAGATTATTCAATAGTTGATGAGTGACGGTTTCCCAAATATCCATGACCAGTAGCGAGTCAGCTAACAACGACGACTACTCTTGCAATTATGGATACTAATATCCACGCTCGTCACACGCGATTGTCATCTCTAGTAAGAATTTGGTATTACACCAACATCTTTAAAGTGAAAATACTTGTTGCAAATTAAGTAGATAGGCTACTAAAATTTGATTATTGATACACAAAATTCTATATAAATTATTGAACACCACTGATAAAAATCAGTTACAAATACCTTGAATAATAAAAAGACTTGAGAAAAAAGGAAATTAAATCATGATCTTCAATTCTGCAGTTGCTTGAGGAGATACCCTTTTGTCCTTTAGCACATGTTTTCTCAAACCCGGAATATGGATTTCTTGAAAATATCTTTTCCAATCTATTTCTTTTACATCAATTTCGAAGTTGTTCTTCTCCTCTTTCGACATTTCAGACAATAACTTCTCTGTGTTACCAACATTGAACCTGCATAACAAAATCATATTCTTCAATAAAATTTAATTCTTTTTCATGAAATATGTTCACAAAAACATGCACACAATAAATAAATTCAGAGAAAATATTGAGGTTGAAATACATGACATTTGTCAAAAAATATATACATTGGTTGGTAATATAAAATACTCAAAGCAGCAACGATACCTGGCTTTGAAGAACCCCAAAAATTCATACATCTTGCATAAGTGCTCAGCATATGCAGCTTTTGCTTTACATTGCTTTTGTAATTTGATCTCATTTTTCTTCTTATCAGTACTGCCATATGATCTGATCGCAGAACGTCGAAACAATTCTTCTCTTGTGTAATTCGAAAAATCCTCAAAATTGTCGAAATATTCAATTTTCTTAATATCATCGTAGTAATTAATCCCAGTAGAATTTGCAGACTCAATTAGAGGTTCTGAGCTGAAGTATTCGTGAATATACTCAAAAAAGTCCGAAAATCGCAACGGATTTAGCAAATCAGAAGCCAGCTGGTAAACGTTCAATTCTGATTTTTGCATAGAACCATGCTTAGCAATAGCTGCAATTGTTGTGTTCACAACCATGTCTAGTGGAATCTGATCATCAATATTAACCAAAGATTAAATAGTACTCCATATATATATACAAAGATCATGTCAGCTGTTGTTGTAGATTGATTTTAGTTACTGTATATTATTAGTTATTAGAAGGTTTAATTTCCATTTTATTGAAATAAATTAAGTTACTTACAACATCCATGTGTGTATCTGGTTTTCCTAGAAAAGCAGGAAGCTGTCCTTTTCCAAATGAAGTAATGACTGGATCAAACATCCTAGATACCAGACATATAAATTAAGCTATGTAACAATTATTAGAAATTAATAGAAGTATAATTGGAAATTTATAAGAAAAAGATTATGCACCTATTTCCTTGTATCCAACCAGGATAAGGTTGTTTGTAGCAGCTTTCAATAACAGATGGTCTAATAATCAACACTGGTATATCTCCTCTTGTTTCATGAACAACCATTTCTGCCATTGATTTTGTCAACTGATAGGTATTGTACCATCCATGTACTCTTGCTCTGTTCAATAATTAAACATATATATATACACATATATGCATTAGTATAAAATTAAGTGATCAAAACTAATGATAATCATATTAGGTAGTAGAAGAGAAAAAGATGTCACCTTTTCATTCCGAGTCTTTTCATATCTTTGGTTAAATCATAGTTTGATGTAGCCGTGCTTGTTCTCAATGCCAAATTTATTTCATCACAAACATCAAGCCTTGGAAACAAGGATGAATTATTCTGATCATCTCTTTTTCTGTTATCCCCCATAATTAGTGGCTGCTCTGGGATTATTCCTTCTTTCTCTCCATTCACATATGCTACATAAATATGTTAATTAAACTTTGTTACATACGATGAAGAATTAACCTAAAAAGCATTTATAATCTTTATCTTGTACCGGTGGATATGTGGACAAGGAGCTCAAGGTTCTTGCACGTCTTAGCAAATCTCACTAGTCTTTGAGGGCCATTCACATTAGTGTCAAGCATCAAATCATACCTGATAGTTATGCCATCTTTCTTTTGTTAGAACATATTAATCAATCATTACAATTAGGAAATGCTTATGCCAGCACATAACAATTTTTAAATCAAACGGTGTAACATTATTTATAGTTATTATTAATTTATAGCTTGAACTTGCATGCATTTTACATAAATATCCCACCTTCAAAATATGTAGAAACATTAAAACCCTTTATTACTCATTTGGCATGTTATAGTCCCACTGTAAAAATCAATTTGATAATTCGATGCACAATTTTAAAAATGAAGCATGAACTTGATCGCAGAGTGTTTGATGAAATGCTTGAAAGAGGTGATTTTGAGTAATATTAACAGCTACACTACAGATCATAGACATATAAGAATAAAATTAATTGTAAGGACTAAGATTAGGATGCAGTAATATCGAACGACTAAATTTTTCATATTAATTATTTAACCCTAAACAAATTATATAATGAAGATTATATGGTGAAAGTAAACTAGCCTTTCATTCAATGTTGTGACAGCAGCAGATTCAATAATAACGTGGACATCTTCCATAATTGCTCGAGCAGAAGCATAATCCATTCCTAAATTTGGCTCACAAATATTACCAACAACTGTTATCAGCTTCTCCTCTATAAATTCTTGGTAATATTTCCCATGCTTTTCTTGAAGACATCCAAATAAATCGGAGTTTATAAGCTAAGAAGAAAATAAATAAAATATGTTAATTAATTCTTGACTATAGTTGAGCTAACGAAGAAAATTATGCAATAAAGTTAGCATAACTAAACTTAATAATGGAAAATATTTAAATGAGAAACATACTTCTTTCTTTAGTCTATCCATTGCTGCTTCAGGCTCATCTGCTTTTACAAGAACATAAATTTTGCCCACTGGTGTTGACTTCAGCATTTTCTCCACAAGAACTACAAAATTTTTTATAATATTAATAGTGAAATCTTAATGTGATGTACATAAAAGTTATGAATTTAAACAATATATAAAATATTTCTTATATTGTATGTTATATACTTACATATCAAATAAATAAAATCACATATAAGAATAGCTAGTTGTCAAGCTATCCTGATTTAAAACAATAAAGTATCTTTAGAATTAAATGAAGTAAGGATATGAATTGTATGTCAAAGGGTATATATGGAATTCATTATCATATTTAGATTTCATGTTACCTCATAAAATTTATCATTTTAATTAATATTTTTAAAGTAATTTTTTATAATATTATGAATCATAGATAATAATTATTTGAAATAAATTAAAAAAAAATTGAAAATTATATACCCTATTTTTAAAATTTATCAACCCTACAAATCAATTAAAAATGACACTAAATATTAAAAAAAAAAACTTACTCTATTTGGGTGGAAAGCAACTGAAACGCCCCAGGCCCACGGGGTGGGAGCCCGTCCGTTATGCTACAACGGTTAGGGGTGTCAATTGGTAACCGGATTTCGGGAAGAACCGGTTACCGACTACCGGTTTTTTGGAAAATTAACCGGTTCCCGGTTCTCAAGTTTTGAAAATAACCGGTACCCGATTACCCGGTACCGAAACGGTACCGGTTAATAAAATTAAATATTATAAAAATTATATTTTATATTTATTTAAAAATATTTGATATATTATAAAATATTTTAAATATTATAAAATATTTCCAAATTAAATTTAATTATACTTATATTAAATTATTATTTGTTTAAATTTATATTTTTAAAATAAAATATTTAAAATATTTAAAAAATTAAAAATTAAAAATAAAAGGATACCTTAACCGGTTCTACTGTTTAACCGGTACCGAACCGGTCGGTACCGGTTAACCAGTAAAAAAACCGGTTCCGATTCCTAATATTTCAAATTTTCCGCTACCGGGTAATCGGTACCGGACCGATTGACACCCCTAACGACGGTCCAATGAATTCCACTAGCAAACTTGGTGGTAAAGTGAGGATGAACACCAAATTTAGTAGATCCATTGGATCACTGTAGCCTAACGGACTCCCACCCTATGGATATGAGATGTTATATGAACCTTAGTATTATATATAAAATTAAGCTATAATATTTAAGCTTTAAATTAAAAATAAATTAAAATTTGGTTATGAAAGTTGAAGCGTGAGACACAAAAATAGGACATGACACTCAATCCCATTTTATATCAAAGTTTGTAATCATATGCACTTTTATTATAGAACTAATAATAATAGCATAAGATGCATGTATATGTATCAAATAAAAGTCTATATTTACTATCAAAACTGGATTTAACAATAAAACTAGCAAATTCTACAAAATATCTAACTCATTCACACATATAATCGAAACAATTGTAATAATATACCAATATATATCATATATGTGTATGTGTAATAAGACATGCACACGCATACACGCTGAAAAAAGATACTATTTGAATGTATAAAACATATAAATAAACAAACCTTTTCCTAGAAGGCCAGTTGCACCAGTAAGGAAAATGTTCTTTCCTTCAAAAAAGTTGATTATCCCTATTCCATTACCAGAATCCACTTTCAATGGCATCTCCAGCTCCTTCTTAACGGTTTCAAAACCATTAATAAGTGCTGCTGCATTTATCTTAATGTTTTGGAAGTCTCTTCTTCTTCTTCCTAGCTTGACATTCTTTACATCATTACATAAGAATGAAAATTTGGATTTGTCACAGCACAAGCCCTTAATTTCCCTAGTTGCAGGCTTGGAAAAGAAGCTCTTGTTTAGCAACATGGCTTACTTTATATTTGTTTTGAGTGTATGAGAGAGAGAGAGAAGAGGAGTGAGTATACAAATTTCTCATCAAACAGGTCATATTTATAGGACAGAAATTAAGCCTTAATTCGCTTTGATATTATAAATATGATTATATTATTATGTTTAGCACGTTCTTAACAAATGCATGATGTTGTATGAGAAAATAAAGAATAAATACTCTTATCAACTTTCCACTTTATGTTAGTTACGGTCAATCCTGATGTGTAGAGAGCCTATTGGAAACAATGATATTAATTAATTCCTCGGAGTATTGATATTATGTTATTATATATATTCTATATAATTACATATATATTCTGAATCATATCAAATTACGTCATAATATATATAAAACCAGTTAAACTGATATCCAACTCTACCCAGCATTTCCATGCTTGAGGTTTAAAAAAATTGTATTTAAATTTGGGGTTATAATTAATTTTGGGTGATTTGTGCATACATCCCCTTTAAAAATCTAACATATATATATATACATATATATATATTATGCATAAGTTTGAAGTAACAAGTTAATTACAAATAGTCTGCTAGTAGTTGAGTTGGAGATTGTTATATATTGTCCCAATTTTGTGTCACACATTTCATGTTTTATAATTAAATTTATTATTTTAATTAAAAAAAATTAAAATATAAAATTTGATAAAATATACTCCCTCTGTCCCACCTCAGTTGTCCACTTTGCTTTTGGCTCGCATACCAATACTCATTTTATTCCTCTCACAACTACTTTCCACTACTTTCCACCTACTTTATTACACTCACAATTTTTGTCCAAAAAAGGAAACAAGACAACTAATGGGGGACACCCCAAAATGGTAAGTGAGACAACTGAGCCGGGACGGAGGGAGTAGTAATAAACTATAGGGGCATGCCCATATATAGCCATTTTTCAAACATAAAAGTAAATAATAGCCACCTGAAAAAAAAAAGTAAAAATTAGCCACACTTACAATATTACCCTCCATTTACTTAAGTTTAATCACGCGATTACACGAAAATTAGTATGTAATTACACGAGCAAAACTTATCGTGCTCGTGTAATTTATTTGTCGTGTGATTACACGAACAAAAATGGGCATGTAATTACACGAACAAAACTTCTCGTGCTCGTGTAATTTCTTTGTCGTGTGATTACAGGAACATAAAATCGTGGTCGTGTAATTGTCATATTATGCTAAAATTGTGATTGGGTGATTACACGAACACAACAAAACATGTGATGGTCGTGTAATTTGTTTAGTATATTGTTCGTGTAATTACACGAACATAACCAAAAAATTTCGTGCTCGTGTAATTACGAACATGTATAGTGACAACAATGGTGATGGCTGCGGCGACGGCGGCGGCAGCGATGGCGACGGCGGCGGCAGCGATGGCGACGGCGGCGGCAGCGATGGCGACGGCGGCGGCGGCAGCGATGGCGACGGCGGCGATGGCGACGGCGGCGATGGCGACGGCGGCGGCAGCGATGGCGGCGGCGGCGGCGACGGCGACGACGACGATGGCGTCGGCGGTGGCGGTGGCGGTGACGGCGGTGGCGGTGACGACAACAACAATTATGAATTATGGTGGCATCAAAGAGAGTTTAAAGTATAAGTAATCTAATTTTTCATACTTAATTAAAAGGAATGGTATTAAAGTATTTTTGCACACTAAAGTGGCTATATTTTACTTTTTTTTATTGGTGGCTATAATTTACTTTTTTGTTTGGGAAATGGCTATTTAGGTATATTAACCCTAAACTATATATAATCAATAATTATTTGAAAAATATATATTTTTAGAAATTTATATAACCTAATTTTGAATTACCAAATCTAACAATCAAGTGACATAAACATTGAAAAACAATTAAATACCTTATTTGGGTAGGATAAATCTAGTGGCCAGGTAAGTATAAATTTAAATTAAAATATATAAAATTAAAAATTAAAAAAAAATAATTAGATTTTAGTTATAGAATATAAAACGTGGAATATAAAATTTTGGTTGTCTTGTATATAAGCTAGCTTCATAGGTTTAGCCCAAGGTACAATTAAGTTCGTCGTGTTGTTTTAGATACAAACACACCATTCATGTTTAATAGTATAATTTTTAGGAAACGTCTTCAACTTCTGCTATCATATATATATATACATAAAAGATGGTTATAATGAAAAATAGATCTATTTGTGTTAATTAAAATAAGCAAACTAAAAATAGATCTGAACCATTTATATTTTTCATCCAATGAATATAATTAAACTATACCATAATTAATAAATCCTAGTCAGAAAAAATAATAAATTCCCTATTTTTAGAAATATAATATTTTAAATTAAATATATACCAAAATTATTTTTTAATCTGTAACATTAATCTAAATAATTCAACAGTTAACATTTATTTTTAATTAACTCATACAAAAATCATTTTTATTTTTATTTGATCTCTTTCATATATATATATATATATATTGATCATTTAATTAAGTGAGAGTAATTAATTAGTCACATATCTTTTATTTAGTATGTTTGACATGTTTCACGGGTAGTGTTAAATTATACGGTTACCGATGGAGCAGTCTTACCAGACATTATATATATATATATATATATATATATATATATAGGGAGTGGTTCTAATAAAAAGGGACATTAAAGTATAAAATAGGAAATGATCTGGGCCATTAGATCAACACCATCCGACGGCCATGATTAAAACAAAAATCGCGCCATTATATATACATAAGGTTATTTTCGTAAAATTTGAAGTGGGCGGTTATGCGTTCAAAAAACAATGCATTTCATAGTTAAATACAATGCATTTCATAGTTAAATGCAATGCATAACTCAAATTACATTTTCACAATGCATTTCATAGTTAAAAGCAATGCATTTTTCGGTCAAGATCTCAACCGTCCGATCATGAAAATCTAAGGCCCAGATCATTTCCTATTTTATACCTTAATGTTCCTTTTTATTTGAACTCCATCCTATATATATATATATATATTAATTTCAATATATATTGACGATTGATTTAGACATAAGTTGCCAAATTATTGTGGCACGCAAGCTATTCCTTAACATGTATATTTTCTTTTCCTTTTCTTCTGTTTTTGTTTCCTTTTTCTTTTGAGCGGAAAAGTTAAATCTCTTCTTCAGCGTTTAAGATATCGCAAAGAGTATATTATTTTATCCAAATGGACTGTCATTTCATTTTCATGAGTAATTCTTATCTTTATGTTTTAACTAAATTAATTCAATCTTAATCATTCATTTGTTTTGATCAATAGTTATAATTTATATGACTATTATATATATATATATATATATATATTTATTACTTTATATTTAAAGTTTATGAATGTAATTATGTTATCTAATAAAGTTATTTCAGCTATTAATTTTCCTCTACTACAAAATATTTTTTCAGCGTGATTGTCTCCAAATACATTATTTTTACACATTTTCATATTCGAGAATAGAAAAATTGCATGAAAATATTCTAATTAAACAAAAATGATCATATATTAATTAACCATATGTTTATTTAAAATTTATTTAATAAAAAATATTAATAATAAAAATAAATAATAATTATTGTTAATTATATGCTTATGTGGCATTACAAGACATTGACATAAAAATTTCAAATATAATCTCAGAAATTTTCAAAATATATGAAATACATCAAATTTATTATATATTATTTTTATATTTTATTCAAAAAGATTTGCAAACTTAGTACATACTTGACATAATTTATATTTATTTACGTATATTAAAATAATAAATTATGTCAAATTTATTGGGATAGAGGGGTAATATTTTATAGTTTAATAAAAAAATAAAGTTAAATTGAAAACTTAGTTGTTTAAAAAAGTGCTAATAGTGTTATAGTAGACTTATTCAATTCAATATCAGTAAATATGTGTAAAGTGATTAATAAATATTTAAAAATACAATGCACAAGTGTGACGTCAGCACATAATGTCATAGGGTGACGTCAGTGTAATAATGTAATGTACAAAAAGGTTATAACAGAGATGCTTTATAGACCAAAATATGGGAAGGCAAGTTCGCGGTACGATGCAGATATTGATAGAATGATGTACACAATCATACTCTATCCTTCAAAGTATTATAAAATTAATTCTTAAAACATTACTATTATGAACAAAAACGTTTACCCAGTATTTTAACAAAAAAATTTATTAATTCTTATTTTTTATTATAATTTTATAATTATAATATAATTAATTAATACTCCCTCTGTCCACGATCTTTCTTCCCAATTTGACCCGACACGGGTTTTAATAAATTGTATTGACTTAGTTGATAAAAAGGGAGTAAAATGTATTGAATGTTGTATAGTTAGTGGACGATGAAGTCCACTTTATTGATGATGTGTAAAGTGTATAGAGTAGTGAGTGAAATAAGGGACCCACATTAATGATTATATATATTGAGTAGTGTGTAGTTAGTAGAGAATGAGACTCATATTATTGATGATGTGTTGAGCTGTGAGTGGAGTAAAGGGTTGCCAAAAATAGAAGGGAAGTGAAAAGAAACTTGGTGGACGGATAAAGAAAGTTGGAAAAAAAGATCGTGAACGGAGGGAGTATTATTCAATATAAAAATAAAATTAAATAATTATTATTATATTGACAGTAACAATATCACAATATCACATCAATTATGAATAAGTTAACTTACGCAAAACCACCGTATAACAGTCTTCCTATTATTAATATAATTATAATAACTTGTTAAAATATAAAATATTATTATATATTGTCTAATTTTTTTGAAAGTTGAAATTGAATCGTATAGTACCTATTTTTTTCTAAATGCATTTAAAAGCAGATACAATATATATACATTATACATACAGTTTTTATTTATATAAGAAAATATTTTCACTATAATTTAACTAATTTCATTTAACAAATAATTTTTTATAATAATAAAAAATATTTATATTAATTCAACTACTTTTAACCATTAAATATGGAGAGCCTACTAAATTCTTTCTCATTTATCATTTATAATTTTTTTCATATCAACATAAATATATATATTGAAATAGTTACGACAACATATATCTAATTAGTTACATAAATTAGTTTGTACATAAATTATTTTATTTTAATTATATTAAAATATTATATAAAATATTTATATATATTTATATCTCTAGAATATTTTTTAGTCGATATTACATTAAAATTTTAAAACTGCAATGATTTGCGTTTAAGATCTTTGGTTTTGAGCATTAACTCCTATAATTAATTAATTAAATCAACACATGACACATCTCTCTAGTTTAATGAAAGTGTTAAATTCTATTACTATAAATTTATAGATATTTTGTTGCATATATACAATTTCAAAATTAAGATTATGTATACTACTGATTTAAATTAAGTAGAAAGCTCTCTGACCACCTCGTTTTTTTATAGTACTATAAATTTATTCCTCCAAACAACTTATTAGTTATTAACAAAACAACACATAACAACCTTTACTTTGTACTTCTTATGTTTTAGTTTATTATAGATGCACTTGTAATATATTCTATAGTTAAACCAAACACATACATGATAATATTCTCATCGGCACTGTCGGCCGATCGATACAAATTAAAGCGATAGAGAAGAAATTAAAATAATTCTTGTTTGGTCATGCATTTTATAATAGCGTAGTCTGAACATAAACCCTCGAATTACTCGATAATATATAACAATATATAGGCACCCCTCCCATTTTAAATTTCTAATAAAAATCAAAACTTTAAGAGTACCATCTCTTATCGAACATGAATTGTTTGCGAACGTGTTACCATATTTTTTGCACATCAATCCTACGAATTTGATTTCGCGGGATTCATATATTGTTTTATATATTGTATAAATAATTCGATTTCGCGGGATTCATATATTGTTTTATATATTGTATAAATACATGACTCCATGAACTCGAGTTTGCGGAAATTCGTGTGTTGTACAAACACACAAATTCCACGAAATCTAATTCACGAGATTTCATGTGTTCGACGAAAAAGAACATTTTATTTGAAATAAATAAAAATTGCTATATTTTCTTTATCCAAATAACTGTTATTTATCATTTTCTAAAAAAAATGGTTATTTTGCCCATTAATCTTTATAATTATTTAGTTATGTAACAATAAATTTATAATATAATAGTATATAATTGCTATTTAAAATAATATTATAAGTTCTTGTTAAATCTTTTCAATTATTAATAAACTCACATATTTTGTAATTTGTCACTAATATTTTTTTTTAATTATAATTCATAATTTATGATAAACAATTTTGTTATAATTTATATTTAATATATATATATATATATATATATAATATTATAAGGGATAATTGCATGTAAATACATAAACTAACCACCATTTATGTTATTGCACATGAACTTTAAAATCTATCCCACAATATACTAACTACGATTTGTTAGCTATTTAATACACCATGCTAGATTTGGTCAAAATATTGCATACGTGGACCCGATTAACACACGCGAACGTACATATCAACTTAACACAACGCTGTTTTGACTTAGATAAACAACGTCATTTCTTCCTTAAGAAAAATGACATGGTTTTACAATTGTATAAAACAACGAACACACACAAATTGCATAAACTGACGTCGTTTTCTTAAGGAAGAAACAATGTCGTTAATTTTAAGTTAGAATGACGTCGTGTTAAGCTGATGTGTATGCCCATGTGTGTTAATCATGTCTACATATGATATATTTTGATCAAATCTAGTCCGATGTATTATAACTAAAAAATGGTAGTTAGTGTTGTGGGATAGATTTTAAAGTTTATGTGCAATATCATAAATGTTTGTTAGTTTATATATTTACACGCAATTACCCTATTATAAATATACATGTGTGTATATATATATGTCGATATATACAAAAATAACAACATATACCAATTTTTTTGATATATATCACGGTGCAGCCTAGAATATTAATCCACGTAGAAAGAATATAAAATCAATTTTCTTGCGGTCGGTTCTAGAATATTATTGCACGTAGGGAAAAAAAGCATAAGTATTCTATATAAATTATAATTTTCATAAAACACAGATGATTTATGCTCTGTTAAACATGCTCGATTGTAGAAATACAGTGTTTTCTAGCGTTGGGTTGAAAACTCACTCTGATAACTTACCCTGAAGACTTACTCTAAAGACTTACCCGAAGACTTATTCTGATAACTTGCCCTGAAAAATTACTTGTAAGTCTTACTTAACAGTGAGAAATATAAGTGCAAGATAAGAATGGGAAAAAGGCAGAGTAAGAGAGAAAAATAGAGTGAAGTAAGTGGATTTGAGTAACAAGAGAACAGAGAGGGAGAGATTGTATCAGAAAGAAGTTTTCTTTTCTTGGGAAAAATTGATATTTACTCCATCACGAACTTGTGGTTTGTGCAAGACGTTGGATTACTCATTCTAGTTGACATCTTGTTGTTTCTGTGGATGATGGCATTGTCAAACTACGTAAATCTTTTATTTTCATCTTTACTGCTTGCTTTCTTTTACTTATCTTTGATTATTAATTGTTTCTTGGTGGTGAAATGCAGGTTTAAATTTCGATTCTTGCATATATCTCTTCGATGCTTTTCCGTGTACAAATAGGTAAAATGATAATGTGTTAATATACCTAACATCGATCGATATGAAGGAAATCGCCATATATATATATTAAACACATGACCAATAACATTAAATTCTGAATAAGAGTGAAGCAATTATTTGAATATTAAATATATCATGAAAAGTAGTAGATCAAACTATTAATCACGAGCCACAACCACGACTTGCTTCCCTACATTTCGACCAGAAAATAGACCAATTAGTGCAGCAGGTGCAGCTTCAATTCCTTCAACGATATCTTCCACATAAGCCAATTTATCTTCTTTAATCAAAGGTAAAACCATCTCCAAGTACTTTGGATAGAGGTGGAAGTAGTCGAAAACAAGAAACCCTTCCATCTTTATTTGCTTAACTATCAAGCGCATCAAATTTCGAGTTGCTTCTGGCTCCTCCAGATTGTACTGAGATATCATCCCACAAACCGCAATCCGGCCATGGGATCTCATGTTCGCGAGCACTGCATCGAGCATTTTCCCGCCCACGTTCTCAAAGTATATGTCGATCCCTTCGGGGAAGTACCTATTCAATAAATTGAAAGTATGAGCAACACAAATCATTGGTCATAACTAAACTCGCTATAGCTAAATTTTGATTTTGAGTTAATATGTGTACGTCTTATTCCATTTCTCATGGTGCATTCAAAGTATCATTAACAAAATTATTTACATTTAGACAAATTGTTACACTTGTAGTGAATATAATATGAATCTTACAATGTTAATGTATTGAAAAATATTTCTTTTTGTTTTTACTCAATATTGATCAATGGGGTTTCTCAATTGTTAAAACCAATACAAAAATTAAAACGCAAAGTAGTTATGAATCTAATTCAATCTAAATCGTTGAATAAAATAAAAGTAAAATAAACAAAAATTTAAAAAATAAATAAATAAAAAAGACTAAGAACACCTTAGAGGGGAAGACCAAAAAGTTAAACCAACTAAGGTTAGAGCTGTTAGAACTGTGATAAAATGGGCCAAGTTGTATAAAAATATTAAGATTCTTTCTACACTTGCATCCACTATTCAACTTACTTTGTATTTAAAAGCGACAAATATAAAGTGACTTCTGCATATAATTGAGGACACATTTTTTTAATAATTAAATTTACCTCTTTAAGGCAGTATTCAAATCAGGTTCTTCTTTGTAGTTGAATGCATCATCAAACCCAAATTTGTTCTTCAAAAGATCCACCTTTAGCAAAATAATATTTAATTAGAAGTACATACAACATTAATATATATATATATATATATATAAGCAACACATAAATATGATTCAATTAAATTTGTATGATGGGATGTGAGTAGGGCTGCAAACGAGCCGAGCTACTCGGGACTTACTCGGTGCTCGATTCGGTAAAAGCTCGCTCGAGCTCGAACTAGTTAACAAACGAGCCGAAATCGAGCTCAACTAAATTAACGAGCCAAACTCGAGCAGTATGGTATTCGACTCATTTTGCTCGCGAACATGTTCGGCTCGTATATTAATCGAGTCTGTTCGTGAACTCTTAATCGAACCCTAATCGAGCCTGTAAACGAGCTTTAGCATTTATGTGTAGGAAATTGTAGATAAGAGGATTTGTACTATTGTCAATGAGTTAAAATTAATTTCAAATCACAACTAAAGCTAATTAGACACTACACCGCAATTATTATTAGAAAATATTGATTTATAACATTAATATATTATATATCACCAAATAATCAAATATCATCAATTCATTTATTATATTGTACATTTATTTATTTATTTATTTATTTTATTATATTATATTGTGGTATTAAATACTTTTAACTAATTACAATTATCATCAATTAATCATCCATGAATACAACAACTCATCTTATATACAGTAATAAGGTTGACATATACAGAGTATAATACAAATACTATATAAGAAGATTGTACATAAATTCATATCATATTACTATATTGTTTAAAAGAATCATTTGTAATATATTTAATATATATATTAATAAATTATAGTCCATATATATAAAAATACAAAACTTCTATGTATATCACTGTATGTTACGTATATATCAATTTTATATGTGACTTTAATACTATTATTTTATTTATTATTTCCTTAATTCCAAAAAATAATACTTTCATGACTATATTGTATAACAATTTCAAATTTGAAGTTTCTAGCAAATTGTTAGTAATGATTACTACTAGTAAATTTGTACGTAGTACTTCATTTGTCATATTCAAATAGCTAACACCACATCATCACAAAAAATCACATATTAACCATACACTATATATAATATAGTAATGAATCATATTACTAATGAATAGTAATATGATTTATATTTTCTTAAGTAGTCATATACGGAGTATATATATACAATTATAAATATGCTAATAACTTTACATCATACTAGTAGTATACTACTAGTATACAAATATAAATAGAATCATATTTATTTATATAGAATTTGGCTCTTATGTACTTTCATGCTTAATTATTATGCATTGCAACTAGAATTGTGCATCATATTTATAAGATCAACTGATAAATATATAATATATATAGAGAATAGGGGTAACTTTTATAATAACCATTTTGTTATAGTAAACCCAAATAATAGTCACACGTATAAAAAACCATAAATCTAGCCTTCTATGTCTATAATACCCTCCATCTAATTAATTCCTTCAAAATACTACAAAATTTAAAAATAAAATTTGGTTTATAATTAAATACTATACCCTACCATATGAACCCTAGGCATGAATATATAATAATAATTTATTTTACAATACGAACCAAATCAAGTTAGTTATTGGATTATGAGCAGTTATTCTTCAAAATATATATAATGAATAAGTATGTTAATTTAATTAATTAAAGGGCAATAAAGGAAAAATAAATACAGAGTGGTTACTATTTTATTATTTTTATTTGTATGGTTATTTTTTGTGTTTTGAATATTAAAGTGGCTAGTTTAGCCTATTTCCCCTAGAGAATATATAATATATGAAAAAACAACTCATCTATTAAACATTTTAAACAAATACGGAGTATATTGAATATAAGAAAAAAAATTCAAAAACGTAAAAAGTTAAAAAAATTGTAATGAAAATTTTATTTAATAAATTAAAATGTAAAAAATTAAACGAGCAGAACCCGAGCTCAAGTCCGAACCGGACACGAGCCGAGCTCGAGCTGAATTCGAGCTCAAATATTTTATCTCGGGCCGAGCTTGAACACGAATTTAAAGTTCTACTCGAACTCAAACCCGAGCCCGAATATGTAAAATATTAAACGAGCCGAACCCGAGCAAACCACTACTCGGCTCAGCTCGGCTCGTCTGCAGCCCTAGATGTGAGCCACACCCATGAAATTAGTAGGCCAGTTTTTGGAGATAAAGGAATGCTTGATAGGACTTTTCTCAGATATTCAATGGGCCTAGCTAGCTCTTTCTACATTTATAGGGCAAAATCATGGCAGTCCAAACTCATGAGACCAATCATTTAAATTGGGTATGGCTTGTCCACATTCTTCTAGACCTACAAAAAGCATGTCTTACCTCATAATTGAATTGTCTTTTTCTATTTTCTAACTTATTTTTTTTTTCTTCAAAAATTAATAAAACACTAATAATTTTGATTAAATGAGATCAACAAAACTGAAATGGAAGGGGAAGGGGTACTCAATTAGGCAGTTTGAAGAAATATTTTGAGCCCACATATATATTTTTGCATGATCCACTGATTACATGAACAATGTCAATAAAGCATTTTTTTTTCTCCCGGTTTGACATATCAAAATTGTTGAAAGGTTCATTTGTATCCAGAGTGATATTTAAACTACTTTGGCTTAATTGGAGGATTAGGTAGAGTGAATTTGATATACATTTATTTTATTTATTAGTTTTAGTACTTCATCCGTCCCACTAAGCTTGACACTTTTTTTTTTCGGCATGATTAAAGTAGTGTAAGATAAATGTGGTAAGATCCACACTTTCTTGAAAAAATAATTTTTACTATTATTGGAATATGTCATTTGAAATGGGACGTCCCAATATTATTCTATAGGTAATTTTTGTATTCATCTTAAATGGTTCTAGTTATTTTTGGTTTATATTATATATTTTCATTTAATTTCTTGTATTTTGTTTAGATTTCTTGTAATTTGAAATGATTGTATAGGAATCCCTAGTCATACATTCAAAACCAGATTTAAAATGATAAAGAATGAGCTAAAACAAAATCGGACACAACATATTACAAAAATGGCGACCCCAACAGATTTGCGGAAATATTTTTATACACAAAATCAACAAAAATGACAACCTAAATAACTTATTGTCTGGCTCCCCATTTTTCAAAGAGCCACACTACCACAATCCCCGAATCACCGTTTTTGCACAATTTTTTGGTTTTTATTTTTGATTTATGTATTTTAGTCATGAGTTGAGTTGGATTAATTGTTCCTTATATATAAGAAGAGGCTTATTGAATACTGAGAGCTATCTTATAGTTTTTATGTTTTATTATTTTACAGTGATCCAGAGGAGCGTTAGAGATTAATTGAAGATTAACACTGTCGGATATTGAGAACTCGAGACCAGTTGTTTGTTTTATAATTAACTTTTATGTATGTCTTTATTTTATTTCTTGCATGAATATTTAGACTTATAGTGATCCTAGCATTTGTAAGACCTAATTTCGATTATGACTTTCTATTAAATATATTTTCATTCCAATCCAAGTAGTAATGCGCTATGTACAGTGGGCTTGGAGGAGAAATCAATTCAAGGGAGTCCATCAAATTTTATTTAAATAGTCTATGATTAATGTGTTAACAATATTATATCCTTATATGGTCATGACAACGCCAACAAGAACTCGAAACAATATAATAGCCGATGCATCAAATTGGAAAATAAGAAAGAAACATATGTAAATAAAATGTATTAAAAGCAATCATTAATTCATATAATATACTCCCTCCGTCCCAGTAAATTAAAGAGTATATGTTGAATGTATGTTTAAAGTATAAAGTGATGATAAAAATATATATTATATAAATTTGTGTGTGTAATAAAGATGTCCTAAAAATGAAACGACTCAAGCTAGTTGAAACGACTCGAAAATGAATACAACTCAAGTCAGTTGGGACGGAGTTAGTAGCAAATATATATAGTAATAATACCTTATCTTGAGATCCAGCAGTTCCAACAACGTAGCAGCCAAATAGCTTAGCAAATTGGCCAACAAGCTGACCAACCGCTCCAGATGCAGCAGATATGAACACTGTTTCTTTCTCTTTAGGACAGCATATCTCATAAAAACCAGCATACGCTGTCATACCAGGCATACCTTCAAATTTCAAAAACAAAACTTAGAACTAATTGTTTCCAAAACAAAAATTGAAAATATAAATAAAATAATAATACATTAGCAGGTCTATGTTTTTTGGTGATAGGATTTGTCCTACAACAAATCGCACAAAATACCAAACCCATTTGACTATTTAATATTGCAATAAAAACAAAAACAAAAATTGTTGGTTGGGGGTTCTTACTAGATCCGCCCTTTTTCATCTACATAGGTTGACTACGCCAATTAAAACCTTTGTTTTTTCAAACTATTCCCTCCGTTCCGTTAAAAATGACCACGTTTTCTTTTTAGGTTGTCCCATTAAAAGTGTGGCCACTTACTCAAAAAGAAAACAAGTTTTACCTTTAAAATACATCACTCTTGCTTTTTAAAATACAACACTTTAATTTCTTAATTTTCGTGCCACTCACTTGTAGCCGCTTTTCAGCGGGGAAGGAGGGAGTACAAATTATGAGCACATTGTTAACATCTACTCTTTTAAATTTTGGTTAGTGAGCAACTCGAATAGTCAGTTATCCAGATAAAATTGAAGGCCATTTTCAAAGCAGCACAGAGACAAATGTGTGAAGAAGGGTAGGAATGTAAATTACCGAGAATTCCGGTGTAGAAGGAGAGAGGCACATCTGTAGAAGGAAGCTTGATCAAAGTTTGAGTGGATTTGATGAGAGAATACTCCTCCCACCCTGTTATTCCCCATATCAAATCTCCCTTCTTAAAATTTTCATTAGTAGATTCCACAACTTTAGCAACTCCATATCCCACAATAGCCTATTCACAGAAATAATTCACGAAATCAGCATTAATTATTAAATTAATCATACTACATCCTCTATTTCATCATTGAAACACCGAAATCTCGAAAAAAAACCAGGCGTGGAGAAATACTGACCTCTCCAGGGGTAAAAGAGTCAATGTAGCTGTCGTGTGTTTTAACCATTCGGCCTCGCATGTACGGGTCGCATGATAAGTAGAGATTCTTCACCAAAACGGCGCCGTTGCAGCCGTCGGGAACACTCAGTTTAGCAGCGGAGGTTTTCAGAATAAAGTCAGATTCCTTAACAAAACCCTTCACGTAATCTTTGAGTATAATCTGCTTATTGCTCACCTCCATTTTTCACAATGTGTTTTGTTTGTGTGTTTCTTCTCTCTTGAGATTTGGTTTTTATAGAAGGAAATTAGAAATTTTACTCCAGTAAATATTGTGATAAAAATGGCAAAATTGGAGGGGCATAAAACACGTTCGGATATAAGATCAATTTATATGGGCTACAGTATGAAAGCATCTTTTATAATTTAAATAATTAAAGTTTAGTTTTGGCTTGTTTACTTGATTCCAAATAAGAAAACGGTTACAACGTTAAGACAGAACCCATTGATTTAAATTAATTAACGCTGTTGTCTTTTCTAATTATCGGTTCGGCTATGTATGTATTCTATTATTGGACATATATATGGCCTATGGGGAGGTTTTTTTGAATGATATTGATTATATTGATAGGATAATCGTATATTTCCGTATATCTCACTATTATTATACCCCTTAATCACTCAAATAAGTGATTATAGTACATGTTAGGTTTCTTAAACAACAACAAATAATAGACTCGACGGAAACCGAACATGTAATTTGAATGTATTTTAATAATTTCAAGTTAAGAAAACGACATCGTTTCTTGATTGTTTTAGAAAAAATGAAGTTAATTTTGACATTCTGAATAATTTGTATAATCAGATCAATTCTCGCAACAACGACATCGATATTTCTGAGTAATTTATTTTAATTATTGAGAGTCCCTGAATTTTGGAACAAGACAAGTAGTTAGAGCATCCGCAGCGGATGCAGGCGCCGGAAACCCGGGCAGCCCTTGGGCAGGGGCGCCGGCTACCATGCACGGGAAATTCCCGCTGTGGCTCGCGATTTTCCAAGCCCGGGTTGTGTCCCCAGAAACCGGGTGCGGTCTCCGGCTACCAGGTGGGGTTCACCGCTGCGTGTGTGGGTTTCCCGAAACCCACCCCTTTTTTTTCGTTTTTAATTAAATTTAAATTTTTAAATATTTAAATTATCTCTATCTATAAATACCACACTTCATTTCATTTTTCATATACCTTCGTCCACTCTTCTATCTATAAATACTATATTTCATTTCATTCTTCGTACACATTTTAAAATTTGTTATTTTAATTTTAATGTTATTTAATTTATAAATTAAATATTTATTTTTTTTGCATTTTTATTAATTAATTTATTTATTTTATATTACAAATTTAAATTAACAAATTAAATTAATATCATTTTTCTCAAATTCAATCATTTAATAATTATTAAAGTAGAGACTCCGAAAACCCAAAGTGAGAAACCCCCACTGCTACCTACCAACATAATCTCCCAAACCCCATCAAAAAAGTTCCATTTATTTACAAATTTGCCACAGAAACCCTCTTTAGGGAAACTCCCGCCGGGAATGCTCTTAAGAATTTACACATCGTCCTCTTTTATTTACCAAAAATTTATTAATCAATTCAAAATAATAGCAAAAATACTTAGATTCGTAAAAGAAACTGATTTTTGTAAATAAATCAAAACTGCAAACTCCACTTAAAACGAAAAATAAATGTCTACATTTAAAAATTAAGGTAACCTGAAAAATTAAGCACGAAAAAACAAAAACTTGTTATGTTTTGGTACAATTTGAATGATATGTGTGTGGGCGTGGTGATTTATCCAATAGCTCATTACAATATGAATCGTACATAAACTGAAAGCTTGGAAAAAGCATTAGCGTGGTGGGGACGCAAGGTTCCAATTTACTTTGCTTCCGAGACTTTTACATCATTCGCAATTGACACAATTAGCGCAGTTTGACTAAGTTATAAGTTCTTTAAAAAAGCTTATAAGTTGTTTATGAGTTTATAAACAAAAGAGTTTATAAGTTGTTTAGGAGTTTATAAACTCTTTAAAAATGTTTGACAAATTAAATTTTTTTGAGAACTTATAAGTTGCAAAAATAAATTCTTGAAGCTTATAAGCTCCTCAAAAAATAAGTATCTCCACCTCAATTTATTTTCTCTAACATATAAATTCTTATAATAATTTATAAGCTCTTTAAAATAAATTTAGTCAAAAACACCCTCTTAATATACTCATCTAATGGGACAATGTCATCAGTATATTAGTTAAAATATATTATACTCAAAGTATCATAATTGAATAAAAAGGTGAGAATTAATAATTTTTTAATTCAAAAATTAAATTTAAAATCTACAAGCTAGTTGTAAAAGTATTTTGTATCAAAAATACGTAGATTAACTTTCTACAATAACATGGACATGAAAGAGACGTGTCCGTTCTTATCCTGACTGGTGAAAAAGCAGTTCCACAAATTTATTATATATGTTTCTATTTATTTTCTTCTTTTGATGAAATAAATTTCTTGTGAGCAATTCACATTAATGTGTAAAATCAGACAACAGGGATAAAGACAAAGAATAGCATGCAAACAAAAACTATGAATAAAAGCGTTTGCAAATAATTGAAGGGGTAGAAAGGTCCGGCTAAGCTCAATCAAAATCGAGGCTCGTGCCAATTATAAAATTAGATCCTTAAAATTTATTAAAATATAATTTAAAAATAATAATATATTAAGACAATGTCTTACAAAATATAAAATTAAATACGCAAATTGTTTTGTGAAGTTAGTGCAAAACTAGACATGGAGGATTGCAAAATAGTTTTCTTAGTTTCTGTTGCGTCTCTTACTTTCTCATGCGTGTGTGCTGCTTTTTATTCTGAAAATAATTGGACCTGTTGAGATGAATAAAAATTTGGACCCTTATTTTTTGGACCATGTTCTATATATCATGCTGGACACCCTAATAGCCGGCCCTGGGTAGAAATGAGAGAGAGATGCATGTAGGATTCCTTGCTATATCTTGAATTTCCGGCTTTGCAGTCCGGGGTCTCACTGTTCGATCAGCGAGTCGGGGCTCAAGGGGGGCAACGCGCCCCCATGCCTATGGTGCGGTGGGCCGTAGTGCTCCCGACCCAAACGCTATGCAATATTGAGCCTTAAATCCAATTTAACGTATTCTCTTAATGTAATTTGCAACACTAGCCATTTAATAAAATATGTTCTCTTTTTTGTCCGTAGATGTAGTCAATTAACGAACCACATAAATTTATTTCTTCTTTACGTTTCTGTTTCTTATTTGCTAATTTAATCGTATTCCGTCACAACAAGGATAATGAAGCTAGGATTTAAGTTGAAAGTAGTATTTGACTAAACATATTTTAAAGAGCTTATAAGCTATTTAAGGAGCTTATAATAGACTCCCTCTAGTCATTTTGTATTGTTTCCCATTTTATTCAATTGAATGTATTATAATAATAAAGTGAGTCAATACAAAGAAGTCAGATGGAATATTATTTACTAGCTTTGTCGATCAACTTTGTACTCATTTTATCAATTTGGGCCGTTTATAAATTTTATCAAATTTATTTTTTTTTATTTTTGAAAGTTGACTTCTTCACTTTATACACACAATTTAATAAATACAATAAATTAAGTGTACTCAAATTCCACTCAACACACGATATACCTTAAGTTAAATTATTTTCTTTAAACACATGTCGCGTTAAATTGAGTAACATTCACCTGAATGAATGAAGTACTCCCTCTATCCATTTTAGTTGTCCTGTTTTATATTCAGATGAGTGTATTATTATAATAAAACAGAACAACTAAAGTGGGACAGAGGAAGTACATCACAAGAGTTTAAAAGTTAATTTGTTTGGAAAATTGAAATTGGTAAAATTTTGATATCATAAACTAATTTTTAATCTTTTTTTATTTAAAAAGAGAAATGAAGACGAGGTATAAGCTACAAAATATTTTTTTAATAAATCCTTTTTATTTTAGCGACAGCTTTTCGGAGAATATTTTTTTATATCATATATTGTCGTTTCGAAACAAAAAAAAAGCTACAGTATTTAAGAAATTAAAAAATTGATTTTCAATTTTTAGAAAGATTATTAATAATAAGAAATTAAAGTTTCAATAGAAATTTTGAAAATAAATTCAGATAGAGGAATTTATTTTTGGGCTATATATGAAGAATACCCTCTTTTGTAACTAAAATTGAAAACTATCCTATTTTGTAAAACTCTATCAAAAGTACCCAAATTATGTGTTTTGGACCATAATACCCTTTCTTAACAAAATTTCTCCATAACCATATAGTTAAAACAAATTAATACTTCAAATAGTATAAATCATGCATTTCAATCAGGCCCATCATGCTTCCGTATAAATTCAATATTAATACCAACTGTTTATACCTTCTTTGACCGATAAGCTGTCGGGTCGTATCCACCGGAAGTTTTAGGGACCTCGTCCAACCACCAGGAGCACCTTATGGATTCCAGACGCAGACTCCTTCAACAGCTCACAGCACAGCCCTCGTTCGTTTCCTACCCGGGGCGTATAAGTATATATGTTGGTAAAAATAAGGAAAATATAAATCTAGAAGATGATGAACAAAAGCCCAAATCTTATTAAGGAATTATAAATATATATTACATACTAATTTAATCTCCTTTAGGGAGGAGACTAACTTGTTTAGCTACCTATGGTAGCGGAAAGAAAAACAACTCGCATAAACTTAATAGGAATACAATGTTTATTATTGGAGAGAAGTAAGGAAGATTTTCGATGCCTTCTACTATCTCCAATGACTTGTTTATATAGGAGGTTGGAAGACTCCTCCCTCCTTTGATTATTGCCTCGGATGCTTTATCCATCAATAATGCTTCTTCACGTGAAGCTGGGTCCGGATAATGCTGCCGACACAAACATCTCTTAGTGGTCGGGCCCCTTCGTTGAATTAGTGGTCCGTCTTTTGGCTTTATTCCACCGACGATTCTCTTTATGGTGAAATGTCCTTTTCTTCTACCCACCATTGTCGTTTTCTTTTTGGTGGGTGCTGCTTTATCAGATGCTTTCTTTTCCCGAAAGCATCTCCTGTTTTACCTTCACATGGCCTCTTTATTTCTGTCGGCCATCGGTCTTTTTTGAAGGGCCCCTCGGGCCTTTTCCTTTTAGAGGAGTCTTCGTCTCCTCATACTCGTTGGCTCGGAACTTCTTCTTATCTGGTTTGGGCAAGAAGCCCTTTCCGAACTCAGGTTCACGTTGGACTAGACAATCCGAACATATCCTGGACTCCCAGTGGCCAACATGAGCCATATTGCAGAATTTACGATGAGTCTCTTTACTCATCGCCATCTTGTTTTCCCACAGAAGAGTTCTTTTTCGTTCGAACGCGTCTTCTGCGAACTTGGTAGTTTTCCCTGTCATGGTATTTAACAGGAACGATCCATTCGCTGAGTTCTGAAAGAACTTGAATGGAAACTTGACTTTGTCCATCTCTGTGAGACAGACCCATAATCCCCATGCTCGCCTAGTAGTGATTTGATCATCTGAGATTGAGGCGATCATTGGAACTTCCTTCGTTGGTGCCTTGATTTGATTAAAGGCATCCATTCGGGGTCTTCGAAGCCTTATGTAATGAAAGGCCTCATGATTTCCCTTCCCTGCTGGTTCTGGTGCTGCACTTATGAAATACAGCTCCAAGGTATCTCCTCGGCAAAGTTGTTCGTTGTTTGCCCAGGTATCATGCACCGCTTCCTGGATCCATCGGGGTAGACCCTTTATTTCTGGAAACGATGGGGACATAGTATAAACTGAGGCAAGGGCCCCAAATTCATACCACAGCTTGACTTCATGGGGTTTTGATCCGAGCATCATCCAAACCCTCGGATATTTCCCCGAGGTATCAATCCGGGTAGTGCTTGGATTAATACCCATCCTTGTAATTAATTTCTCCCAATTCGCCTGATAAACCTGTTCAGAGGAGGAGAAAATAATCAAGTTAGTATTAGACTCAGATTTGCCTGTCATGGGCCTGAGACTAATCTCTCCCTCTTTTTCCCCAGAGGTGGAGGGTTGACATGATGGTTCAGGCGGTGAAACCTTATCATCATCATTTTCTTGGGCCAGTGGTTCAGACTCCACTGACTTAGAACCTGCTAGAGGGGTATTTGAATCCCCGTCTACCGGTTTAGGTGCCGGAACACGAAACTCTGCTATCTCCAGTGGTTTTCTGGAAGCCCGCAGGATTGGCTTTTCCAAAGCCGACCATAACTGAGTACTGGTCAGCATACTGGCTCGTATCCTACCGGAGACTTTCGTCTTATCGGCAGCTTGCATTTTCCCCATCTGATCGGCATGGAGAACGCACTCGTCCCATTCCTCCAAAAGCATTTCCAAATTTTCTCGGAGATGCTTTTGTGCTAGCATGATGGCTCTAACCTCAGCTGGCTCCATCTCTTGTCAAAAAATCTCTTTTGATCTCACCATGATTCCTTACCAGAAACCCTGGGCTACTGTAAGGCGAATTAGCTGGCTCGATCAACTTCATATCAAGATGTTCCTTGATAATGATTCTCATATCCTTCTGATCTATCAAGTTCATCAGGATTGGTCTGAACCTTACAAACTCGTGCACCTTTTCTGGCTTTACCTTTAAGGTTGCTTTGAGTTGGTTCCTATCCCACCAGGCCAAAGGATTCTCATTGTAGCATCTCGAGATCTTCCTTTTGACATCGGCAAGGGACACCTGCATTTCAACCCTAATTTCTTTGTTAGAAATCAAAGCTGCTTTAAGGATCTGGATTTCCTCCTCTTGAAGATCATCCTCCCGGATGCAGCTAAGCACTGCTTCGCTAAATCTTCTTTGATCCTTCATCTTTGGATGACGAAGTTTGCCTTCATCATTCATATCACCACGCTTGCTGCGAAAGGCTACGGGAATCTGTCGATTATACGCCTTCCTCAGTCTCTGAACAATGATTTTATGCTCACAATTGGTTGTGAACACTAATCTTCTTTGCTCATTGTCCTGCGTGTATCGTTTGAACATCTGTAGGAAATTATTTCCTAACAGAATATCAGCTCCCGTATCATGAAAATAAATCGGTGGAGTTTTAACCTTATACCAAGGTGTTTGTCCCGCTCCTCCAATTAATATTTCCACTTCTTTTACTCCTGTGGATAAGAGTAAAACTCTTTTAGAGAAATCTCGGCCAGCAATTTGAGGTAAAATATCCTCAACATCTTCTGGGAAAATTCCCCTTCTTGCTGTGCATATGCCTGCACCTGAATCAATATAGGCCGAGAAGTATTCTGCCTTATATTTTTCATATAACACTCCCACTGGAATGTATATCGAGAAAGGACTTGTCATACGATTAGGAGTCGTCTTTCTTCTATCGTAATCATCATCCCTTGGTCCATCGGTTTCCAGGGCTTGAATCTTTCTAAAAAATCCCGCCCTAGAATCAGAACATCTTCACGTCCTGCTCTGCCTTTAACCTCTACCATAAAACCCCCTAGGTCAAGGGTTCCATTGTAATGGTTAACCTCCGGCTGCTGGAGGTAATATAAGACACTACATGGAAAGTTATTTTCCCATCTTGTAGCATCAAATCTGGTTGTCATCCCTCTCCATCCCTCTGGACATTTCAGATTGACTGAAACTTGAGGATTCCCTGGGAATTGGGGCTGACTTTCTTGGATAAGTTTCCTCCCAAAGGGTTGAGATATAATTCTATCTCCTTGGAAGGATAGTCTTCCTGAGCTTATCTTAAGACTTTGATCATGTCTTATGACTGGCCGCTCTTGAATTCGAATGTTGACCTCCCTCCTTTGTGGAATCTCCATTCTATCGGGACCAATTGCTGTAGTCACCTTCTTGAAGATATCAGGTATTTCGATAAAAGGCTTTCCTAAGAATAACTCCGTATGATGGGAGTTGGAAAGTGCATACGAAATCTGATATGTTATCGAATAAGGTGTATTCCCTTCATCCAATAACTCCTTCCTCTTGAAGTCCTGATAAAGCGTCAGAGCTTTACTGAAACCCGAGTCGTTGAGATTGTATGCAATCTTAGGATATACAATCCCCACAACTTGGCCTGCACAAAGATTCCCCGTGATGGTTCCCATCACCGAATCTTGTAGGTTTCTGATTCTCCTATCACATATGGCTATGTCGATTGGAGCATCAATTCCTGTGAACATCGTGGATTTGAGAACCAGTTGAATTGCCCCGATATGAATCCATCTCATCTTTTCGGCAATTTCTGGTTTAAGTTTCTCCAAATCCTCACGTATGTCGCTTGCTGGAATCAATTGCATCTCCACTTGATTCCCCGTAAACTCGATCGGAAGCGACATCTCTCGTCTAGTGATTCCATAGACGATATGATGTTTCCTTCTTCCCAAACTGAAATTCCTTAGAACTTCGTCTAGGTTGCTGGCATTAAAACCTTGATACTTCTGAATGTTCAAGGTTTTCTTCATGATTTTGTCTATCAGGTTTGGCGAGATCATCGTTCGACTGGAAAATCCAGTTCGATCCTCTTTCTCCTGATGACAAGACTCAGCTTCAGTCTGAAGATTCTGTAGATCCATCAGAATCTCCATCCCTACTAAGAATCTCTTCTTGCTCATATATACTCTCGTCGGAGGGTATATCTTCAAACTGGTATACTTGAACCAATTCTTGGTAGTATATGGCATCTTCGATGTCCGGAGTAGACTCGAACCTTCGCATGCCTCTCTGCTCGTTATCTGGGCAATTTGTTGAAATATGCCCCTTGGCTCCGCAGGTCCAGCAGTTACAATCTTTAAAACTTTCACTAGCTCTAGTATGAGCTTTTCTGAAAGTTTTCTTTGCTGGAGTTCTTGAACTGGAACTGGATCCTTGGAAAGAACCCCTGCTTCTAGCTGGTCCGCTTCTTTGTCCAGTTTTGTATGATCTAGCTTTCTGTCTAGACCACATCGTTCTTGGCTTCCAAGATCTTCCTCTTGGATTTCTTTCTTTAGAATAGGGTTGGTACCTATTCTTTCGTCTTTTGGTTATTGATGGCTCGCCTCCAATAACCACTGGAAGATCATTATCCTCACAGTTCAGATGAGCTGCTTTGTTTATTCTTCGCAGCTTCTTCAGGTTTTTCTGAGCGGTGGCTTGTTGACACCACTCTGAAAGCTTTTGATGTACATAAGACATCCTCTTGGCAATGCTGTCGCTGCCCTTGGGGATATAATCTCTTATCATCATCTCCTTCCATGGGCTCGGAAATTTTAAGAAGAAAATTTCCTTTGCGATCGTCTCATCAGCTTTTGACTGATGCTGGTAAATGGTAAAGAGCTGAAGAAATTTATTGAGCGCCTTTGGATCCAAGACTGTAAGTCTTAGATTATATAGCGCCAATAGATATTTTCTTCTTTTCTCTCTATCAAATCCCTCGTAGTATCCTTCTCCGATGAAATGGTCTTTGAAGAGGACACTCATTCTTCGGATATTCTCCGAATAGGATTCCACCTCGAAACATTGATTTCTTACTTCGAGGTGAAAACCTTCCCAGGCGATTTTTACAACGCCTGCAAGACTGGTCTCAAGAATCTTAACCAGTCCTTCTTTGTTGACGTCGAGAGTGGCTGCTGCAATTCGCATCGCTCCCCCCCATTCGTCGATCACTGATTCTCGATCTTTGAAACTGACTTCATCAAGATCAAGCATTACGCCATATGGATGGATGGGATCCAGGGTAGCCTTTCCAACCGGTGAATCTTGGATTCGGGGTTGTCGTCTCCTTCTGGTTCTCTCCATCAGTATGGCTTCGTCTGGTACCGTCGCAGTATATGAGGGTCCAGCATGGAAATCACGAGCTTCTCTCATGACTTCTTCAGGTGGTGGTGGTACTTGCTGATTTAATGGTACCGCAGCGTTTCCCTCCCTGATGTGCGCCACCTGGTGTTGGTTCATCTTGAGATCAACCACCTTCATATTAGCAAAAGATTCTGCTAACTCTTGTAGATCTTCAAGTCCGATTCTTTCGAGGTTACTCATGATTTTTCACCTTGAAATAATCGTGCATATCTTTCCACTTGAGGATCTTTTCCTTTATCCTTCACGGGTAGAGGATATTTTGGCCCTTCGGGGAATAGCATCCGGTTCCTTCTTTCGGGAAGAGATCTGTTCTCCAATTGGCTAACTCGACTCTGAATATCTTTCAAGATGGTTAGAATGTCATCTTGTTGGATAGATATTCTTTTTATCTCCTGGGGTACATTAATTAGGCGGTTGCCATAATTTTGTACCGTCTTCTGGATCTCCCTTAAATCAACCGAGAATTTTGATAAGTCGGGGTTGATTTCTTGGAAGACCGGAGTTAACTCCCTCCTGTCTTGACTCATTAGAAATGGGTTGAATGTCCCATTTCCATTTGCTGGTGTACCTCTCTTTGTAGAGAGAGGTTTGCTGTTTGCAGATCTTGGTATCTGCGCATCATAGTAATGATCCGTGACTGTTCATCTCCGGATACAGGACTATGAATCCTCTCGTCCAACTTGGAAGCCCAAAAGGAAAATTTCTCTTGGTGCTGTCTATTCATAATCTCCAATATTTGGAGAAAATTCCTGTAACCAAAGCATCTCGGACAAGTGTCCGGATCCATATTTTCTTGGAGTCTCCTCCGTTAGGAAATAATTAAATGCAATAAATAAATATAATTCCTTAATAAACCATGGGCTCTGATACCATTTTCGAAGCGCACTTTACAATGCCAAGATTTAACTTAAAACATGCAAATAAATGATCAACATGTTCTAATTTCAATAAGTAATGTGCTCAAATATGTTTATAAAAATCCGGTCGTAAAAACCAAAAATCCGGTCGTCAAAACCCGGTCACTATTTCAAAACCCGGTCACTATTCATCAAAACCCGGTCACTATTCATCGACCAGATTTTGATATAAAATGAAAACCTTCCGAATTTTTAATTTTTTATTACCCTCTTAAATTATTTTGAGCATCTTACTAATTTGAAATCATTTTGAAATACTAATTATAATTAACCATATATGTAATAGAGAAATTTGTCCTTAATTAAGCATTTTAATCATGGGCAAAATAGTCTTTTTGGGCATTTTTCATAGATTTTTACAAAAGAGGGCACTTCTCATTTATATGTTATAAAAGAGGGCATATTTCATAAATAACTCTTTATTTTTTATAGAATCTATTTTTCCGTCTCCTCCCTCTTATGTACCAACGACGACATGAGACTCTTATATACCAACAGCGACTAATATATATACAGAGAGTTGGTTTATATGAGAATACCTCATTATAGAAAAAATAAGAATATATCTGATTGTTAATTTAAAGAGTTAGGATGATTAAGATTAATTTTTAAAATGTACTTTTAATTTTGAATATAAATATATTAACAAATTACATGTAATCCACACTCCCCTAAGAACAAATCCATTTTATGAAAAAGATGCAAATTGGACCTGCATCCTCCATCCTATTCGACTCGGTAACTGCATGACTCTTTGATCTCTCTTTTCGATCAGCCTCAATTTTCTTCCTAAGTAACATTACTTGCTCTAAGAGATCATCGTATTTGGAGTTTGTGCATGCGGCTGTGACTCGTCTGATAGGCTGCCTCTCCATAGACCACTGATAGCTATTAGAAGTCGTCTCATCAATTATTCTTGCCACCTCGTCCACGCTTCGATTAAGTAGACAACCTACAACAATAGCATCCACCATCCTTTTGGTATTCTGAGACAGACCGCAGTAAAATTGTGTGATCTGTTGTTCCATAGAATATACGTGCTACGAGCACTTGCGTAGGAGACATCTGAAACTCTCCCATGGCTCAAACAGGGACTCATCCCCATTTGTGAAAAGTGGGAGATGTCGGCGATGATTTTCTTCTCTTTCGCCGGTGGAAAGTATTTGGCTAGAAATCTCTCACTTAGAGCTCCCTGAGTCATGATGGTAGTCTGGTCCGAGTCGTTATGGTAGTCCGGTCTAGGCTTTTGAACCACTCTCTCGCCTGATTACACAGGAAACTCCAATCATGCGCATCCTTATTGTGTTTGGAGGCACCCCATTCTACTTGATTGTATCACAAATGTCGAGAAAAGTCTCTAGATGGATGTTCGGGTTCTTCGTGTCTCCTCCACCTAATTAATTTGCCTGCACCATACTGATGAGAGCCGGCTTGAGCTTGAAGTTATTAGTATTGATGCTCGGTCTCCATCCTCCTCATTAAAACTGTTCAGTTGTAGGTCGGAACATGTGATTAAGTGGCCTCTGCGGTTGTGCATTGGCTCGGTTTGTGTTATCCTCCATCTGATACTATAAGAACTCCAGTTGAGCTCGCATCTCAACCATCTCGTCATTCCGAACTAAATTATGATTTTGTTCGGACATGGCTCTGTTTCACTATACTCGTTTCTCCCTCTTGTGTGTTCGTTTGATCTCTAAGTTGAGTGGAATAATATTTGTCCGCTTAGATCTCGTGATCATGCACTACTACAAAGAGAGAGAAAAGAAACAAATGAAATAAATAAAAATAAAATTAAAGTCTAAATTAATAATCAAATATCAGAAAAATTAACAGTGTAGTAATCTATACTGTCCTCAGCAACGGCGTCAAAATTTGATCGCATTATTTATACACGAAAATAAGTGCAGAATAGAGCAATCGAGTATCGTATCCACAATGACTGATTAACTAAAACACACTGGCTAATTCGTTTATATATTTAATTATTATATAGGCAAATAATAATTTGAAAGAGTTTGAATAAAAATAGCCTAAGGGATTGCGAATAATAATAAAATAAACAATTAATAAAGAGAAGATCTCAAGGAAATATATGGACACTAAATCAAATTACGGTTTCACCTATTAAATCTAATTACCACGCTTAATCTTAATTAATGTGAAGAATCACACAAATATCCACATACTCTCGATAGGGCAGTCTATGAACGTTGATTAATACTTAGTCTATCACCCGTAGGTATCAAGAACCAAATACTAAATTCCGAAAGCATGATAAAAATAACCTCTTACAGTTCACCTATCTCTGCTAGGTCTCAAGGGGAAACATGTATTATGCATTCATGTGATCAACTATGGATTCAATTTCGGATAAGACATTAATAACATAACTAGCATGCAATAATAGTGATCAATTATGAAAACATGAGAATTAATACCACGAATCATAAACAAGAATACGAAGGAAATTTAGCAGATAATATTACAAATCCATAAATTGAAATAGGTCTTACAACGCCCCAAAATCTTAAAGAGTTTAGTTACTCAAAATAAAAACAATACTCGAATGAAATAATAAACTCCCTATTGTAAAACTTTTGATCTTGGGTTGTCAATCCTCGACCGCGAACTCTCCTCTAAGAAGAAGAAAACTAATCTAAATTATTATAAAATGTAAAATATGATCAAAGGTGTGAAATATGATGAAAGGTGATCTCTAGGGCTCCAAAATGAAATGTATATATAGGGATAAAAGTTCAATTATAGATAAACATGGATCCTAACGGATTTCATTTCGAATTTCAAAAAATCCGCGCGACTTCGGTGAATCCCACAGTTCGATTGCCGAAGTTGCGTCCAAAAATGACCACTTCGGCGACCACACTATTCGGGTCGCCGAAGTTGTACTGTCCTGCGCAAAGCGATTTTGTTTTGCCTCGTTCTCTCTCGTTTCAACTCCGATTTGAGATCCGTTTGCGGCTATGGAATTCTGTCAAGATGAAATTTAATCATATGCTCTCCAAGTTATCCACTAAAACTTAAAAAGAGGTGCAAAAACATGACACAACATGTCACGGACACAAAATGATAAAACGAATACAAAAAACGACACAAAATACTATAAAACAAGACATGAGATAATACCAAATGTATTGAGAAAAACATATAAAATGTGTGCTTATCAATAATCTTGAGAACCATGTGGAAGTGTTTTGAGATTGTCTAAGTGACGAGCCCGATTTTTATGCTCTTTTTGAGCTTGTGCAGGTGTAGATCGAGTCATCTTTTTCTTTGTTTTTGTGTCTTTGTGTCTGAGAGGACACACTTTTGTGAGGCAGGTAGTTTGGACCATTCTTGGGCAAGTCAGGCCACATTTCATGAAAGAGACAAATTTCAGGCGTTGTAACACCTTGAGCAAGGAACATTTGTGCTTAAGACAATGTACCGCGCAGGGTCTGGACCTGACATTTCAAAGTTGGAAGGCGAGTTTTCTTGAAAAACACCTTGAGCAAGCCGTTTGGAGACTCTCTGTGCCCAATATGGAGTACCTGGCGAATGAGGAGATGAAAAGGAAAGATTTGACAAGATCTTTGGAGGACCAGATGCAGATTCTAACCGTGGAGTGCACACAAGGAAAGATATATTTCTTTTATCCTGCCAGAGCTACATAAGGAAGGAATCAAGGCGGTCAACTGTTGGAGATACTAGGGATCCATTCAACAAGGAAAGAAGATCTTCCATACAAACCCTAGCCGCCACCAAGACGCGTTGAATCCTGACCAAGATGATGCACAAGGCATGACCTTGAACAAGACGACAATGAGAATGTTCATCCAAAATACTTTATGCTACCTGGAGAAGCTTGAAGCAAAAGAAAGGAAAGTTCGGGCAAGTTGGAAGGCCGCATGCCTTGACCATATCCTTGGACAAGGTGGGGAAGATCCTGGCAGCCGCGAGAAAATAATGAAATAAATCTTTATTCCTTCCACAATGGATATGCACGATTTGGACCTCATTGATGATAGGGATGGATATATTTGGAGATATTTATGCAAGGAAGAAATCCCTTGAAACCCTAGCTTGCTTAGAACGTCATGGGTCTGGCTCATAGCCCACTCCAAATTCTATATAAAGCTTTGACAGCAGCAGTCAGCAAAAACAACACATATATAACATAACGTGAAGTACGTGGAAGAGAGCCGCTGCTGCACGAACCACTCACACTCTTCGTTATTTCTCTTAGTATATTATAGATTGATGTTTTGAGAGACTAAGGGAGGAAGAAACGAAGCCTTCGGGCACTTTTTATTTTCCTTGTATTTATTTGCCTTGGTCAGGTTGGTCCTGCCATGGATTGCTTTCCGTTTTCTATATAATTCTAGTACTTTTCATTTTATCTTTTCTTTTTCGTTTCTTTTATTTATGTCTAGGTAACTTTAATACTTGGTTTGAGTTAAAGAAGTTTAGCTAAGATCAACTTATCATTGTGAGGTCTAACTTGACCAACGTAGTTGCATGTGTGTGTTCCTAAAGTGCTGGATCTGATTCTTATACATCTTGATCAAGTCTTCGGTGTTGTCCGGCCGGTAGCAGTCTTGGGCAAGGTCAGGTTACAACTGCGAGTTGGAAACTCCAAGTGTTAGCGACTTCCTGCTTGCCAGCCAGAGGGATCAGCGTGGTGAAGTAGGTGGGGACGTCATGGGACGGGCGTCTGAGATGTTGTGTTCCCCGCGAATGTCTATTTGGGTACACTGGAGTAAGCTTGGTCCAGGAACAATCTTGGGCAAGGGGATAGGGAATGAGTAACCTTTACCTTGTGGGCTGAAAAGGTGTGTTGGGCGGGGCTTCAATGGCTACGTGACGATTAAAAAGGGGGCTGCCTGAGTGATGTGTTTGGGTGGTAGGAGTAAAACCTCATTCTTACGCCTACCTTTAACCAATGACATGTGTATGCAACGAGAATCTTTGCACCGATGACCAAGGAGTTGATCAAGGCGTAACAAGTTGAACCCCAAGCCAAGTATCTTTTTACTTTTTACTTTTCTTTTGTTTTATTTCAAGTCTTGGTTACTTTCTTGCCCGAGGCAGGCCCCCCTTATAAAAATATATAAATCGTGATAGAGAGAGAGTACACCAACTCCCTGTATCGACCCTGTACTTGCCACTATGCGAAACCTAGTGAAGGGTATATGTATTATAAATTTATCTTGACATGAGTGATAACGATTGGGCTCCGTCAGGTTGACGTTGTTGCTAGGAATGATAATATTTTTTTAAGTATTTAATCAATCCCCAACACCGTCAAATTGACACCAAAGCTCACACCCGTCACTCAGTAGAATGATTGAATATTTTTTGCAACAATCTCTTATCAACACCATGTGCACAAGTCATCAAGAAAATGTCCACCTCTTTATAAGTAGACATTCTTCTAGTGATCTTCAAATAATACTTATTTAATTCATATCACGAATCCACATACACATATTTTGCTAAATGAAAAGCTTAATAACATCTTATTTCATTTCCCCGCAAGACCTCTATAAATCTATGACCTGTTCGAGTAGATGTTCGACATGGAGTCTTATATATGTAGTTCTCATAATATGCAAGCATGTTATTTGCAGTTACTTGACATAAGACCAACCAATAACAGTCTTGAACTTCATGTTTATCTCCATCAACCTTTTCATTAAGATAAATAGTTGGAACTATAGAAAAACAATTCAAAATATCTCATGGTTCTTCCATAGTAAGACTGGAAGAAAATAAAACAAAACATTTGAATAGTATTATGTTTACATGTGTGTGCATAAAACTATCACCTAATTAGTACTCATGATATAACAATTGTATCTAATCAAATACTTGAGATGATAAGCTGAAACAACCAATAATTGAAACTAAAACAATCAATAATTGATTGACAAATAAGAAGATAATTACTACATTACCCTTCTAAACAAAACTAAAGAAATGTTATATCTTCACTAATACAAATCATTTACTTTTCTTGAACAAATCATAATTAAGCTTAAGCCAAGATAAGCGTGCTTCATGAGTTAGTTGACTAGTAAAAACTTCTCTCATATCTTGTTTGCTCAAAAGGTTGCAAGAGTTAGAGTAGTTCCAAAGATCAGTTATAGGAAATATTCCCGAGACATTGTTTAGAATCTCCATAACATCCTTGATGGTTATTTCTTCTTGTGTAAAGAAAGTGACACTCTTGTTTTCCATAAAATGCAACAGTGATCGAATATCTTCTTTAAGTGAAGTTGCTCCTAATTTTTACCTACTACTATTCTCCCCACATTATTTTCTTTTAATAGAATCGAGACATGAAAACATAACTTTACCAACCATACTACTTCTTTCTTGAGTTTCAAAACTTGTATCATGCCCAACAACTGGTCCAGTGTCATTAAGGGTGTCAACATGTTCGGTACTGATTAACCGGAATCAGTTAATCGGTTACCTAAAATAAAAAAGTGCATTTTTTATGTACCGGGTACTGGACTATTTATGATACTGGTTAGCCGATTTGGTACTAGTTTTTTCCGAGAACCGGTTAAGTAACCAATTTTAAGATTTTTTTTAATATTCATAAAATATTAATACTTAAGCTAATAATAAATCATATAATATTTTCTAACACTAATTCAATAAAAATATATTTAAATTGAACATGATAAATATTTTGTAAAATATAAAATATTTATTTTTAATTTATATAAAATATAAATTAAATATAGTATGGTTTTTAATAATTAAAATAAAAAATCGGTACCCGATCTGATACTGGTTAACTCGATACTGTTTATTTTTTAAATGCTAGAATCAGTTACCGGCTTATTTACGGAAAAATCAGTACTCGGTAACCGATTTTCAGTCCGGTACCAAACGGTTCTTCTCGAGAACCAATTAACGAGTGATACCCCTAAATGTCAACACTATCACCAGTTACTTTATGTTTTTCAACTTCACGAACCTCACTATCACCAATCTCTACATGTTCTTCAATCTCATTTCTTGATCTTTGATTAAGAGCTCGTGCTTTTTCTCTGGTAACAACAACATCAAAGTATAGTTTATCATATTCAAATTATACAAAATGACAAATCTTTGTTATTGAACTTCTTAAAATCAACATTTTCCTACAATATCAAATATTACAAATTAATCAAAGATCTAGTAAATAAAATAATATAAAAGGTCTTAAGATTTCACCATTAGATACTTAGACTATGTTTGGTAAACAAGTTACGGTACTATCTCAAGATAATTACTATATAATTGGAATAAGTTACGATACTCATCTCAACATTTTCCAGTTCCACCACTCCTTTGAAGCATCAAGTGAATTATGTCAAAGATTCCAACCAATTCCAATTTCAGCGTGCACCAATTTCTTAAACATTATTCACTCTTGTTTATTGCATCCCCATGATTTCGAATTTGTTTATAAACAAGTTTCGTACCGGTCATTTCATTGAACCCCTTAACAATACTATTCCAACCATTGACATTTAAGTGACTATTTGACATATTGTCTTTCCCAATTTCCTCCACACATAGTTGAATAAATGTACAATTCAAGTACTCATTTGATTGGTCACAATTTCTCATCGATCATTTTATTGTTCTTATGCAATATTCCTCTATTTTCTTTGGCCACAATTTTCCATCTAAGAATTTAATTAAAAATATAAAATGCATAAAATACATAACCCTATGGAGACCGCGGAGAAGCAAACTGTCACGCCCCAAATCCCGAGGGACGGCGCACACGCCATGGGCGTG
>JAPKLX010000060.1:1243894-1295809 GCA_026898415.1 Leonotis leonurus
TTGGGTAAACCTAGTGCCAATATTTTTCTTTTGAAAAACTCTACGCATGGATTGTAATATGTATATACTTTCGACTTATGCATGAAAAGTTTATTTTTTTAAATAAACCTTTTAAAAAGCTTTGCCGGTCTGCCAAATTAACATGGTAGGTCCTAACAAGCTCTAGGTTTTTCCTAAAATTCTTATTTCTTCATACCTAGGCCCCTTAATAGTTAGAACACTTAAAAGTATAATTTAAAAATTAGCGGGATATTACACAAACACAGAAAGAAACATAAAAATTATAACTTTAGACATACTAATTGGTTATTATCGATCATAGCTCAATTGAAGAAGAGTTATCGCAAATCGTCATAGATTCAACGATGTTTCTTCAACCACAACTTCGTCACCGCTGAAGAAAATAGTAAAACCAGAATCAACCGCCTTCAATACTTTGAGGCATCTGCTAGAATCTTGTTGAACATATTTGAATTGGTTGGGGTAAATCATATAATAATAAAATATTTTAGGGTTATTTATGTAGTTTTGTTGCAGCTTTTAAGTTCATATTTTGAACAGCTTATAAGCTCCAAAAGCTCATTTTTGCAACTTATAAGCTCTCAAAGGAGCTTAATTTGTCAAACACTTTCAAGAAACTTATAAATTTCTAAACAACTTATAAGCTTCTAAATAACTTATATGTTGTTTTAAGGAGTTTATAAACTAATCCAAACACCCCCTTAGTTGGATATTGTAAAAATTATATAAGGCGAATAGTTTTGACTTATTATTAATTTTATTTTGAGTCCTTGATAAAACAGTTCGGCGATTGTCAAAGTCATCACTTTTTTGCTGCAACTTTTGCGACCTCACTATAGAGATCGCCAAAGTTGCACATGTTTTTCAGTTTTTGAATTATTTTCATCATTATCCTATTCTTTTATGGATAGATATGGACTTATCTTTATCTAAGCTCCAACCGGACTCCAGAGTTCTATAAATACACATCATTGTGGAGCCACAAAAGAAATTCATATTAATGCCTTTTAAATTTAGTATAGTTCTAATCTATCTTTATTTTATTTTCCTGGTGGAGAATTCGACATCAAAGATTGACAGCCGAGGGTTGAGAATTCTACAACATAAATTTATGTTATTTTATTTTATCCAGTATTATTTCCATTATAAGTAGCTAAACACTTTCGTGATACTAGGGCTTTGTTAGACTTATTTCAATTTATGAATTCATATTATTAATTGTTAAATTTCCTTCTTATTGTGTTTTCTGCCTTTAATTCTCATGTTTTAATAACTGACCATTATTATTGCATGTTAGTTGTGTGTTTAATATCATATCCAAATTGAAGGCGCAATCAATCCCTTAAAACAAAATACAGATCCCGCCTTGAGACCTAACAGAGATAGGTGATTTTTAGTAAGATATTCTTATCGCACTTTTGAGAGTCAATATATTAGTTTTGATACTTACGAGTTACAAGTGATAGACTAGATATTAATCAACGTTCGTAAACTGTTTTATCATGATTATATGAATATCTGAGTGAACCTTCACATGAATTATAATTAAATATGATATTAGATTTAACATATGAATCCATTAATTGATTTAGTGTCCATATATTGCCATGAAATCCTTTTATTTTTAGTCTATTTTTTATAACGGCGTTCGCAATCTGTTTGCTTATTTAATTAGTTATTATAATAATCAAGCACAAATTATTGCTGCCTAAATAATAATTGAATGTGTTTGCTACTTAATGTTTGACAATTATCAATATTTGTGGATACGATACTCTACTTGTTCTATTACTATATCTAATTTTTTGTTACAAATAGTGCGATCACATTCAATTGTTTAATTATAAGATAATCTAAAATACTCAAGGCAATAACAATACCCGACTTTGATGTACCCAAAATTTCATACATCTTGCATATGCATAAGTTATTATCCATCCTAAGTAAATTTCATGACTAAAAATTGAAACTTAAAAATCAATTAAAATAATTATTAATCCATCCAAGCTAGTTATATATATATTGATTAATCCATTAGCTAAAATGAATTGAAAATAAAATGCTTCAAAGTAATTAAAAATCTGATTGGATTTTGAGTAATACTCAAGTAGAAGGAAAATACGAGAAATTGAAATTTAAGATGCATGGAATAAAATTTCAATGGTTGGTAGGGTGGATAGGTATGACTATTGGGACATGCCAATTCAGTTTCTATAAAAATATGGAGAGATTTTTCACTATGTTGAATCTACTTTGCAGCTACTCTGAGTATACTCAACCAATCCATTATCCAGTAGGAGTATTTAAAGGAAGAGTATCACATTAAATTTACCTCTGAATTAGCTTGAAAACTATTTTATTGTTTAATTCCAACGTGATATCTTACACTTGAATAATAAACGTGATATGCATCTCGTCGAAAAATCCAAGGACGCGATTATTGCAAATTCTAATATGGGCAAAAGATCTTTTGTCATTTTCTTGTTCCATAAAAAGCATGTATGTTAAATATTAAAAAGTCCTATAGATGTAGACTGTATAGTCAGAAAATAGCAAGTCGGATCTGTGGTCGTAATTATTGGGGTTCAATATTCCACTATACAGAAAGAGAAAAAAAAAATAAAAATTCCAATAGTTCGTTTATATATTTGAGACCAAAAATTGTTCTTTACTCCAGTGAGCATATATATTTAATGACCTCATGTAAGATATATTAATTGTGTGATATTTTTATTAATTATGAGTTAATTTCTATTTAGAATTTATTACTTAGGTAAATATAATATTAATTAAATAATAAATTATAAAGATATAAGAATTAAAAATAATAATTATAATGACTCGACTAGCTACTTACTTGTTAATTAATGAAATTCGTTGGATAAGTCTAAATCGGACTTACATATATTAAATTAAATATGTATAGTTGTCTATGTATAATCCAATCTAAATCGGACTTACATATACCTGAAAAAGTAAAAAAAAAAAATGAAAATTATTGTAAAAAAAACTAAAGAAAGCAAAATTGTCGTTTGAATTTTAGAATTTGAAAATACATGAACAAATGTATTTTTTGAAATGAAACAACAAAATTTTCGGAAGTAAAATAAATTAGAGGGTTTGGGTAATTGTGTGATTAGAAAAACGAAGGACAATTTATATTCTAAAATAAATTGCATTTGTGCCATGTAAAGAGGCATTAATTGTTGGACTTTTCAATGTACCATAAAATATAAAATAATTAAAAGGCTCTTGGAATTCAAAAGTTTCTGTTAAAATAAGTAAAGTAAGGGAATTGCAATCATTGTTAAGCGGGATTTGCATGTATTTTGAGTGGGAAATTATAAGTTTGTCCAATTTCCATATGACAGTGGGTTGTCCAGTATTCGAATCCGGAACTAGTCGGATGGAGTAGATAATTTCTTTTTTATTTTGTTACGTTTATTAAATTTAAATAAAGAAATTAAAATCTCTCCCCAAACCGTGCTTGTATTTTTCATTACACGACTTTCTCTGTATATAAACCATTTCCTTTCTTATAAAGACTTTCAAATCTTATAAAGACTTTCAAAAGTTGAATACTCAATGGATTTAACCCTTATTACATACTACATCAACATTTCAGAATAATAATAATGAAAATATCATTTTGATCTTTATGTTAAAATTTTGTGATTTTGTTTTTATATAGTAATAGATTGTGATACCTTGTTTAGTTTGAATTGCACGCAAATCAAGGTGCTTTAAGATTCAATATCAGTTGTTACATATTTTGGTAGATTTAGAATTTCAATTATTCTGTTAATGATATTTATATATTGTACCCATTTATCGACATTACTGCTAAATTTGATATTATAGCATTATAGCAATTGATGTCGACATATTTTGCATTGATTTGGAATGCACATTGATGAGTATTGATTTCATGTATTTCAACTTTGTTGTGATATCGATATTATGCTATGTAATTAATATTAAATGTTTGATAAATTTGGATTCGGTGCAATTCCGGAAAGCATGTATTTAGGTGCTTTTATTCAGTTATCCCTAATTACAGTTTTAAATTAATGATTTAGTTTGAATCATGATTTGATGCATCTCATATTCTTATTTAAAATTATTAGTTTTCGAAGTGAATAAATTGAAATAAGATGTCATCACAATGACCTCTTTTATGGAGATTTATTTATTGACAATATTAAGATGGTTGTCTGTGTGTTTATTTATGCGGGTATTAGCCGGCCCACATGAAGGTTGATGCTTAGCCGAATTACAACAAACATTTGTGGTGGTAAATATGTGATAATTATATAGTTATATCCACGTGAGCAATTCGTCATCCCACAACATGTCAATTGTTTTAAGAGGACTTATTATCAGTATTTGATCACTACATAGAGAGACTCACTTATAAGTTAATATTAATGTCCACATACTTGATATTAATTTTATGCTGAGTGTCTCGAGATGTCATCATAATTTTTTAGTTTAATGATTAATTAAATTTATTTATGTGAGCAATAAAGTTAATTTTGTTTTTTGTTCTCTATTCAGCTATGATGCCTGCTACTTCTATATCTACAAATACCAACAATATTCTCATGCTTAATGGGTCAAATTTTAAGGATTGGAAAGAAAACATTCTAATCATTTTAGGCTGCATGGATCTAGACTACGCACCGAGAGTTGAAAAACTCGCTTCCCTGACGGATGCAAGTTCCGCTGAGGAAAAACGGAACTTTGAGAAGTGAGATCGCTCAAATCGCGTTAGTATAATGATCGTTAAGCGCGGCACTCCAGAAGCCTTTCGAGGTACAACTTCTGAGAAAATTACTACAGTCAGTGAGTACCTTGCAGAAATTGAAAAGCGTTTTGTGAAAAACGATAAGGTTGAGACAAGTACACTTTTAGCTAACTTGATCTCATTAAAGTATAAGGGCAATGAAAATATAAGAGAGAACATCATGCAGATGTCTCACATTGCTTCAAAACTAAATGATTAAAGCTCGAGGTGTCTGATGACTTACTCGTGCATTTAGTTTTGATATCTCTTCCTGCACAATTCAATCAATTTAGGGTCAGTTATAACTGCCAATATGGTTGGTATTGGTTCTTTATATGTTTATGACAGTCTATATATGCTTAATGTTATACCTTCTTATAGTGAATCCTTGCATGTTGAATCAAGAGGTACTAAGCGAAAATTTAATAGGGAAAATTCAGCAAATTTTTGGCATAAGCGTTTAGGTCACATCTCAAAACCCATAATTGAGAGGCTTGTGTTAGATGGTATATTGGGTACACTTGATTTTTCAGATCTTGATGTCTGTGTTGAATGTATCAAAGGAAAACAGACTAAAATAAAGAGATTAGGTGCCAATGTCTTACAGTTGATACACACGAATATTTGTGGGCCATTCCCTAAAGCTTCTTGGAATGGTCAACAATATTTTATATCTTTTATAGACGATTACTCACGATTTGGCTACCTATATCTAATTCATGAAACGTCAGAGGCACTGGACATGATCAAAATTTTTAAGAGTGAAGTAGAAAATCAACTCAACAAAAGAACTAAAGTTGTCAGATCTGACCGTGGAGTTGAATATTACGGTAGATATGATGGTTCCGGTGAACAACATTCAGGGCCTTTCACTATCTTCTTAGAGGAATGTGGAATCGTTCCGCAATACACTATGTCAGGATCTCTTAGCATAAATGGTGTTGCTGAAAGACGGAACATAACTTTAAAGGATATGGTGAGAAGTATGATTAGTCATTCATCTCTACCTGAATCGCTCTGGGGAGAAGCAATACAGACTGTAACTTATATTCTCAACAAGTGCCTTATGAACTTTGAAATTGGAAAAAACCTAGTCTAAATCATTTACATATATGGGGATGTCCAGCTGAAGCTTGTCCTTACAAGTCAAATGAAAAGAAATTGGACTCCAAAACTATTAGCAGTTACTTTATTGGTTACCCAATGAGGTCAAAGGGTTTCAAGTTTTATGATCACATTAGAAAAACTATTTTTGAGACGGGAAATGCAGTATTCTTTGAGGATGCTGAGTTTGAGGGGAGAAATAAAGTTAGAGACGTTACTTTTAAGGATGATTCAAGTTTGATTCCTACTACTGCTTCTGGTAGCGTCCAGGCTCTCATTCCTGTCGTTACTCGAGAAGCAGATTTGGACCCTCAAAAAGATGATGTTGAAAACATCCTCAATCCAGTTGATCAAGTCATTGAAGAAGATCAAACTCAACAACCTCAAGAACCAATGGAATTAAGGAGATCCATAAAAGAGAGAAGAAATGTTATTCCTGATGATTATGAAGTGTATCTTCAGGAATGTGAGGAAAATAATGGATTGATGATTAATGATCCTATCAATTATCATCAAGCAATGCAGTCTCCAAACTCTGACATGTGGGAATGATTCCTTAATTGAGGAGTATAATTCCATGTTGGAAAATCAAGTATGGGACATCGTCCCATTACCTGCAGGTGTGAAACCTATTGGTTGCAAATGGATTTTTAAAACCAATAGGGATTCAATAGGTAATGTGGAAAGATATAAGGCCCGACTTGTGGAAAAAGGTTATACTCAAAGAGAAGACATTGATTTCAAAGAGACTTTCTCTCCGGTTTCATCGAAAGACTCTTTGAGAACAATTATGGTATTGGTTGCACATTATGATCTTAAGTTGCATCAGATGGATGTGAAAACAGCGTTTCTCAATGGTGCCATTATATAGATAATTTATATGCAACAACCGGAAAACTTTGTTGTCGAAGACTCAAAGACTATGGTTTGCAAATTAAAGAAATCCATTTATGGCCTCATGCAAGCTTCTCGTCAATGGAACCACAGATTTCATCAAGTAGTAGTCTCGTTCGGTTTTGAGGCTAACATTGTTGATGACATTTTGCTTGCCACAAATGATAAATGATTATTGCACCAAACCAATGAATTTCTATCAAACAATTTGAAGATGAATGACCTGTATTAGGAATCCAAATACACCGAGATCGTTCTCAAGGTATTCTTGGATTATCACAAAAGGGGTACATTGAGAAAGTGCTAGAAAGATTTGGCATGCAGAATTGCAAACCGATTGATAAACCTATAGCTAAAGGAGACAAGTTTAGTCTCAATCAGTGCCCTAAGAATAATCTGGAAATTAAGGAAATATAGAATATTCCCTATGCTTTAGTTTTTGGGAGTCTGATGTATGCTCAGGTCTGCACAAGGCTGGATATAACATTTGTTGTTGGTATGTTGGGTAGCTATTTAAGTAACCCTGGTATGGATCACTGGCAAACAGTCAAACAGGTTTTGAGGTATTTGAAGAGAACAAAAGACTTCATGCTCACATATAGAAAATCAGATCAGATAAATATCGTTGGGTACTCTGATTCTGATTTTGTTGGATGCCAAGATAGTAGAAGATCCACTTCGGGTTACGTTTTCATATTGGTCGGGGGAACCATTTCTTGGAGAAGTGCTAAGAAGACACTTGTAGCAGCTTCTACCATGACAGTGGAATTCGTGGCGTGTTATGAGACATCCCCTCATGGAATATGGTTGTGAAATTTTTTCACTGGGCTGCGTATCGTTGAAAATGTTGAAAGACCATTAAAATTTTATACTGTGACAATAACTCGGCAGTGCTTTATCAAAAAATAACAGGAATACTGCTAAGTCAAAGCATACTGATATTAAGTATCTGGTTGTGAAAGAAAGAGTACATAGTGCAAGATTGCTATAGAGCATATAAGAACAGACTCGATGATTGCGGATCCGCTAACTAAGAGATTAACACCCAAGGTCTTTCAAGAGCACACTGCTCATATGGGTGTGTTATTGCTAGATGATATTTTGTTTTAATGGGAGTGTATTATATTATTGCTTTATAGTTTATTTTGGACACATTTTGTGTATTTGATATTTTCTGTACAAACATAAAGTATTTGGTTATTGAATTATTACACTCTGTCATTATGGTTGTTATTGATCTCATTGAAAAATAAGGTGGAACAGTTGTAAATAGACGTGTTAGATCACATTACATGTAATTTTCATGATACATATCCATGATTGATCTATGTCATTTGATTGTATCGGTGTATGTGATTACTGATGGGTCTCGCGCATAAAGGGATTATGACGTCTTTAGTCCTATACTTGTATGATTGATGGACGAGATTGTTTCATAATATCCTAATATAAGATAAGAAAGTTTGAGCTCATAAAGTAATACATGTTTATTCGGTAACATATGTAGTCCAAGTGAGAGATTGATGGATAAATCTAAATTGGACTTACATATATTAAATTAAATATGTATAGCTGTCTTTGGGTAATCCAATTAAAGTGATCTATTAAATGTGTTATGGATTAAAAAGGATATTTATTTAATTGTGGAATTAAATTTGTAGATACAATAAGGTGTTTTGTAATTTGTTGAGGGACCAAATTGCAAAACTTAGAATATCTACTTATTATATAAGTAGGGTTATGATCCTCAAATGATAGTACGCCGTCTACAGAAACTGTATTCCTTCTGCAGTTTTCTATTGGGTAAAGCAGTGCTGATCATTTGGAAGATCCATACCAACACATCAAGATACGAGACGAGGTCCAAGACACGAGATCCTCCTCCATGGATTCAGGCTAGTGCTTCCGCTGATTTCTCGGATTATCATCATAGAGTTTTGAATCCAGAGTTTATAATTTGGATTAAGCATGCCCTAATTATGTGATTAAGTTCTAACAAATTATAAATTATAAAGATATAAAAATTAAAATTAATAATTATGATGGAGTATCTAGCTACTTGTTAATGAATGAAATTGTCATATAAGGTGTAGACATATTAAGGCAATGTTTGGTATCAATGACACGATACTCATCTCAAGATAATTGTTCTATTATTGTGATATAATAAAACAATTATCTTGAGATGAGTATCGTGTCATGTATATCAAACATAGCCTAAGTATGTCCACCAAGATAAGAAATCGGAATTGTATTCATACATTGTGAAAGTGATAAATTGCATTAAGATTATCTCATTAAATGTGATGAGGAACAAACACCGATATACTATTTTATAAAACAGAGACTCAAGCCACATAATTTGATCAGTGGCTTATGCACTATTTATTTTTGGATACTACCTCCTATTATTTTGGAACACCAAATTTATGCAGATTTACTCTCAAGACTATATTCTCTTTGAGGAATAAATTTATTCTTTGAAAATGTGAAATAAAAGTATAATTACTCTTTAAATTCCTTCTTTTTATCACTCCTTCATCTCTAAATTATAAATTAATCATTTTTCTCATTCATCTCACTCTAAGGAGGGATAATATTATCAATCCAAAAAGGAGGGATAATATTATCAATCCAAATTTGGAGTGATAATATTATCCCTCCTTATAGTGTGATGAAAGAGAAAAAACTTATGAAATTATAATTTAGATATGAGAGATGTATAAAAAAGAAAAGATTTAAAGAGTAATTATATTTTTATCCCACATATTTAGGTTGTGTTCTCTTTGTTGGATAAATTTATCCTTTGAGAATGTGGAACAAAAATATAATTACCCTTTAAATTCCTTCTTTTTTATCCATCACTCCAATCTAAATTATAAATTCATCACTATTTTTTTCTTAATCCCACTCTAAGAGGGATAATATTATCACTCCAAAATTGGATGAAAAATATTATCCCTCCTTAGAGTAGGATTAAGGAGAAAAATAATGATGAATTTATAATTTAAATGGAAAGGGATGAATAAAAAAGAAGAGATTTAAAGGGTAATTATACTTTTATCCCACATTTTCAAGGGATAAATTTATCCTTCAAAGAGAACATAGCCTTAAGGGATAAATTTATCCTTCAAAGTCAACTCAACTCACCAAAATAATTGACCTCCTGCTAGAGTTTTGAGTTCGCACAAAGAGTTTAGGTGGTCAAATAATCAGAACAATTGCTGAATCTTCACTAGTAACCAGGAATGGTTACATCAATGTAAATAAGAACGAGAGCGGGCACATCACAATAAATTAGAAACTCTTTTGAAGCCAAGCTGATAAAGAGTGTCTCTTTGTTTTTTCATACCAAATCCTCGAAGTTTCTTTTAAACAATTCAAGGATTCATTTAATTTGTAAACATAATTAGTCTTCTGATACCAAACCAGCACGTTGAACCATATAAAATTTTATCCTAAAGAACACCATTTAAAGAATTAAGATCAAGTTGAGCAAGTGACGAGCCCATTTTTCGTGCTCTTTTTGTGTCTTGTTTTAGAACTAGATCGAATCATTTTCCCTTTATTTGTGTCGTGTTTTGTGTCTGGGAGGATACGAGTGTAGGGCTGGCAGAATTTCTCATTTAACTCTCGTAGTATTTTCTTTTCAGTTATTTACTTTTACAACATTTACTTTCTTCTTGATTACACTTCTTTCCCAAGGCAAGACCCGATTCAAAACCCCAAATTGTGACATCGAGAGAGGAATCCACCAACTCCATGTGGGATCGACCCTGTACTTGCCACTAGCGGAACCTAGTGAAGAGTGTAGGTTTATAAATTTATCTTGACCGGAGTGATAACGACTGAGCTCTGTCAGCAATTGATATAAATAATTAATATGCAAAGGCAAAAAACACAAATATATTTAATATAGTTCGAAAAATTATCCTACATCCACGTCCCATCAGTCATGATTGGAAAATTTTTGAACTTTGGATTCCTTAATTTTTATACGCGCTAAGTTCCAGCAACCGATCAATGTCCCACTTGACAAAGAAAGACTGATTCACAAGTTATATATCGTGACATTTAATTATACACTTACAAGCAACCTTCATCCGAATTAATAGTTCATAGATAAAAGTTCTAATTTTAAGATATTTCAAAGTGTAGATTTATAAATTAATGGATATATAGTCAATGAATCTCTAGAGTGCAAAACATTTGGAGGAATTTTATCTAATTTTGAGTCTTTAATGTCTTGAGAGTTTTAGACATTCTGTAGAATTTCCATGCTTTAAGAAAATTATCTTGATCACCATGATTGAGCTAGAAAAGCACTTACATGCTTGAATGAAGAATTAGTTATTGGAGTAGGATGAAGATAACCATTGTTATTTGAATTTTTCTTTCATGGCCTTTGAATCTATTTTTCTTGTTTGTCATTTCTAGTAAAAGTAGTATTTATGGTAGCCATTTATTTGCTTGAAGAAAACAGCTGGGGTGATAGAATGATCTGACATCTACTAACCTAATACTGCAATCAGTAATGTAGACAAACTTCATGGTATTTGTACATGTTATGGAATATCATGAAGCTTCATGTTTCCACTACAATCACCCTTGTTGGTAATTAAAAGTATTGACTCTTTCTGAAGTTTCCTAGTTGATCAATCTAATGGTAGATAAGTTATTGCGTTGGTTCTCGAACTTGTATTTTGATTTTATATACATAGACAAATTTAACTAAAGCTCCTTAACATGTAAGTTTGCTTCTAATTACCATAGCTCAGTGGAAACACTATACTTCATTCGGTAGATTTCGGTAAACATCATCAAAACCAACACGATTCTTAATAGGGATTGACCAACAAAACTCTTAGGCATATAAATTTCATTTTTGGCTTTGGTAATCATGGAGTGATGGTTATGAGACTGGCAATAAATAAGAAGAAGATGTGGAACTTATATATGGTGATATAGATTCTGAAGAAATATTTAAAGCATACCCAGTGCAGATTCTTGGCTCGGGAATTGGTGACCATGCAAGAGCCTTGTGCTAAGTGTGAAATATGTAGTTTCATAGTGTGTGTGATGATGTGTGTATTGCACAAGAAAACTGTAAAATTGATTTTAGCTCAAGGTAGAAGAAGATATTTCTCTCTCATATTGCATAACCTTCAAAGAACCGTACATGGTGATATATATCACCTTTTACACGTCAATAACTCTTAACCAACTTCAAACAGAAGTACGTTACAAAAGCGTTAAAGCGCTTCTATTATTAAAACTAAAAGACGTAAAACACTAAAGATAATTTCCACCTTTGATCCTTAAACACAATCCAACGGTCCAGCTTCTATCTTCTTCACTCCTTTCTTACTTGCCTGCTGCATGGATATACAGTGACTCGAACGATGTGAGTGAAGCTTCCATCATCTCCATTAGAAAACTCCATTACCCCCCTCCCCTTTAAGATGGACTTGGCAGATATAAACGGGCCCCATCTTGAATTTCATGAAATGAAACTGAACACTAGCTAAAGCTTTGGTAAAGAAGTATGCAAGTTGTTCCTTTGTAGATACATGAAACAGAGATATAAATCCATACTTATAGTGTTGACGTACAATGTGACAATCACTGTCTATATGTTTCGTTCTGTCATGGAATACCTGGTTTCGAGTAATGTGAATCACGATCTGGTTGTCGCAATGAAGTGGTATAGGGAAATTGGCTGAGAGCAGAAACTCCTTGAGAAGATAACCAATTCATACTAGCTCTCTTGACGTAGAGCTCATTGCTCTATACTCCGCTTCAGCAGAAGAAACAGAGACAATTCATTACTTTTTATATCGCCAAGATATAAGAGATCCTCCCATGTATATGCAAAACCCTATAAGAGATTGTCTAGTATCCTTGCATGAACCACAGTCAGCGTCGCAGTAGCCAACAATATTGAATGAACTATCTGCTGGAAAGTACAAACCTAAAGAAGGACAACCTTTTAAGTACTTTAACACATGAACACCAGCCTGCCAATGAGATGATGTAGGTCTTGTAAGATTTAGATAAAGCGGGCGACCAACTAATAACCTATAAACATTTGGATGTTCAAGAATCTCACAATCATCTTTGTTGAGCTGCAAACCAGGTGGTAGAGGTATAGTAACCGAATCACAACCCATTAACCCTAAAGATTCCAACAAATCTAATATGTACTTCCTCTAGTTGAGAAAGGTACCAGCTGGTCCTCGAACTATCTCCACACCCAAAAAATACTTCACCAATCCCAAGTCTTTTATAGTAAAAGACTTGTGCAAATAAGCCTTCAATGACTTTATCTCACCAGTTTTTGGGCCTGTGATTAAGATATTAACAACGTATACCAATAGACAAATAAAGTTATTTCCCGAGCCTTTACCAAATAAAAACTGATCAGTAGTTGATTCAGAAAAACCATAAGCAAATAGGGTTTTGCAGAGTTCAACATTCCACTCCCTTGAAGCTTGCTTTAAACCATATAGACTCTTTATTTATAATTTACACACTTCACCCTGATTTGCCTTGTCTTATCCTTGGGGTGGCTTCATGTAGATATCTTCATGCAAGAAGCCATGCAAAAATGCATTGTTGACATCGGCTTGATGCACTTTCCAATCATTGGAAGTAGCCACTACAAGAAGAAACCTAACCATGACCAACTTTGCTACGGGTGAAAATACTTCATTGTAATCAATTCCATATTCTTGATGGTATCCCTTAGCAACAAGTCGTGCTTTAAATCTTTCTATTGTCCCATCAGATTTTAGCTTAACCTTATACACCCATTTAGACCCTACAGGTTTCTTACCCTCAGGAAGTTTGGTAAGAATCCATGTGTTATTCTCTTCCAATGCTGCTATCTCATCTTTCATAGTCTTATCCCACTCCACAAATCTGCTAACAACCTTGTAGGAAGTAGGTTCCTGAAGGTTAATTATATTTAGAGCTGGCAAAAAAGGCACGAACCCATAGGCCCGCCCAAAATAGCCTCGGGCCCGATGGGCTTTGGGCTAAAAAGCCCAAGGTTTTTGGGCTAAAAAGTTCACCCGATAATATAGGATAAAATACTATTTTTTGCAATTGTTATTTAATATAATTATCATTGTAATATTGATATTTTGTATGACTTTGATAGATAGTGAATAAAAGACTTTTAAAGTTTTAATTGTTTATTTTATGATTGTTATATAATTTAAATTATAATCTTGTGATGTTTATATTTTGTGTGTTTTATTTATTTATTCATAATTTTATTAATATTTAAAGATGTTAATTGTATAGTTTTATTTTACGTTGTAAATGTAAAATTTTCAAAAAAAATCTTTTTTATTTTAAATAAATTGAACTTTGGCTTTGCCCAAGAAAAAGCCTGCCCGCCCGGGGTTGGGTTGGGCCTCACATTTTGAAGTCCGAAAATATTCGGGCGGGCCTGGATGGCTTTCAAAATTATGAAAAGTCCGATGGGCTGAGCCGGGCCTCCCCAGCCCGCTACTTTTGTCACACCCGCATTTCACTAAGGATAATAAAGTCGGGGAAACCGTGACTTGGGAGGGGATTTAAGAAGTCGGGGTAGAAATAGGACAATGGAACAAGGAAGAAACTTATCAACAATCTCATAACTGGGCGAATAGTTCATCATACATGATTAACAAGAAAGGGTTTGAGTCTTACATAGTAGCTTGTCATGACGGAAACTTGAGTCTTAGGTTTATTACATAACGATCTCATACTAGCAGCGGAAAGTTACTTGGATCGCTAAAAGCTCTACATGTGTGAAGACACGTAGAACCCCCAAGAGTCAACTAATAAGAGATCGACAAAAAGCCCGAACGTAGCACTCCTCCTTCATCATCGCTCAACCTGCACATTTATAAATACATGCAGGGCTGAGTACAAATTGTACTCAGTAGACACGTGCCGAAACCACACACATACAAATATAATTGTCATGCCATTGTAAGGGAAACATAGGGATTTTGTCTCTAAAGAACCTATGTTCACTAAAATCCTTTTGTGAAATCTTAAAGTTCGATTGCAATCTAAGTTCTTTAGTAATCTATCATATCTGTAATTTCTTCTTCTTCTTTGTGTTGGGAAGGTGGCCACCTTCCACGAACACCTTGACCGGCCAACCCACTCGATGACTCACGGTCACTTTAACCGGCCAACCCGCTCGATGACTCACGGTTACTTTGTGTACACTAGTCCTAGTAGGATAGCTATTCCACTGGGACCCGAATTCGATTCTTTTAACTTCATTGCACAGATAGGCATCATACGAAATTCATAAACATTTTATGGCAAGACAATTCTTTGAAAAAATATATCATTTCATTTTGAAAGCATGCACACATATTTTTATAGAGTAAGAGAGCCTACACTTGATGTATAAGATAGAAAGCCTACCTGGCTCGCTTCCTCTTCTAATTAAATTCGACCTTCTGGCTTAGTACTTCCTCCCAGCGTAACCTTAATCGAGTTTACGAGGTGAGATACTCATCTGAGTATATATATTATTTTCTACTTTGAAAGGAAATGTTATCCTTATTAATTTCAGTAATTATTCTCGAGTCTTAACTCGACTAATATTTGAGTGCTTAAATCTAGAGGTGTCGTTACACTCTTAATCAAGCTATGATTTATTATTCTAATTTCAGTCTTTTACCCAAGTAAAAAAAATGTTGGGTATAATTCGTGAAGGAAATTCTACTTGAAATATTGATTCTCGAACCGTAACATCTAACTAAATCTTATAGGTTAGTATTAACCTTGATTAATACACCTTCGGTATGATTTTAATTTAATCAACTATTATGATTAAATTCTAGCTTAATAAATTAATTCTCTAAGTTCAATAATAATATTCTAGAGTTGGACATAGTCCAAATTAATTAGATTTTCATCAAATTAAATCACTAATTAGCCAATTAGACTTCAACCTTGGCCTTTAAGTAATAGTTATAATTTAGGCCTAACAATTCAATTATTTACGGTCCATTAGTTATCCATAACTTAGCCCAGTCTAAAATAAAAATCCAGCCCATCCCTATTTAATTTCGGCCCACACCAGTAGACTTACTCGGCCCAATAATTGGCCCGTAACCCAGCCCATATCTTTCCCATTTACACTATACCTAACCCTCACTTCTCTCAATCTCACTTCTGCGGCACCACAGCACACCCACACCCACACCCTAATCTTCCTCTCTTCTCGCAATCTCCATCGAGTTCTCCCGGCTTCGTCCTCTCTCCTTCCCCGTCTCAACGTCGCCACCGACTAATCTCCCTCTCTCACGGCGTCGTCCCGCGGATGCGCGTCAGCACTGGAGGTGGGCTCCTCTCCCTCGCCGATGTCCTTCTCCGTTCGAGACTCCAGCCGGCGCCTCCCTCTACTCGACCTCCTCCTCCCGTCAATTCCTCTCTCGGTATGTCTATTTCCCTCTTTCTTTCTCTTTTTTTTTTCTGAATTATTTCCTACCTTCCTCTCCAAGTCCTATCTTCCTCTCTGACTCTCTAATCCCTTTCTCATTTTTCTAGCATCTCCTCCTGGCAGAAATGACGCTCGCCACTGCCGTCGTTCAGCCTTCATTTCTTCCCGTCGAGGACTCAACTCCCCATCCCCTTGTCTCTCTTTCTCCTTCGTCGGCTCTTCCTTTTGTCTCTGTATTCTATCAACGGCCGCCACTCCGTAGCGACGCGTCAGCGCCGCCGTCGCCTCTCGCCGGCTCGGGTAATCTCCCTTATCTCTTGATTTCCTTTTTCTCTCCCTCTCAAACTTACCTCTGCACACTCTAACTTCCATATGTAAATTTTCTAGCTTGAATCTTATTTGTTTTTCTGAAATTTTTAAAACCTCTCAATCGATTACTTAGTCTGAGGTTCTCTCTTTCTTGGCAGGCAAAATCTATGCTTCTTCATGGATTTCAGCCTCTGCCACCGAACCTCGCCCAATCTTACAGGGGTACATCATATTCTCCTTTTCTCTTATTTATAATTTCTATGTGTAAAATCCTATTGCATGTCTTGATTTGTTTTTGGATTTGGGGTTTGGGACTGGGCTATGCAGCGTGGCTACATCCTGCTTGGTTCCGGGAGCTTGGTCCCAGGTTAGGGTACTCGCCTGATCCTTCTCACCGAGACACACCCTAAAAGCTAAGTGTCCTGTTTTATTTATACTTTTTGTTTGATGGAGAAAGTTAACTCTGAAACCTAACTGTAGTTTTATGTGATGTTGTTGGTCGAAGGTTAAAGCCTTGAGAGAGTTCTAGATATTCAGATTTGGCGATGTATTAATTATGTTGTGGTTTCTGCTTCGTGGATTCCAGCAGCTAAATCTGCTTCCCTTATGTGTTTATCAAGATAAGCTGGTTCTGATTTATGCTTTGTGTATTAGTCTAAGTTTATGTTTTAAACTATCGATCTGGAATGTGTCTTGATTCTTATATATAAAATGAGTTCTAAATGTGGTTTGTGAATCCTATATGAAGAGATTCTAGTTCAAGGTTTCTATCTAAACTTTTGGAGTTTTTATTTCTTGAAGGAATTTGTGTTGATGATGTTTCTAATTGAACTGTGTCTCTTAGGTTTAGAGTTTGCTAAATTTTGAACTTAAAATACTGAGAAGCTTTAATAAAAATTTATAAACGAAATCTAATGTGCTAGTTGATTTATTTCTACACATACTTGAGTTCTAAATTGAAGGTTGAGGGAAGAGTTTATTATTACTCAAATTTCAGTTTTATAGTTTCCTAAACATAGTTTAAATATAGAAGAATGCTTTGAACTAGATGCTAAAAGGACAAAACTTAAAGTATGAAATGAGTATACCTCAATGTTTTCTTCTGTTTTGAACTTGATGTGAACTTTCTAATGGAGGGATATTTGGGCAGAGTTTCCCTTTGAATTTGTTCTCCTCTCTAATTTTCTATGCTAAGGGGGTTGGCTATTTATAGGGAAATTCAGGTTAGGGTGATGAGGTGAGGTAAGGGTGGGGTTATACGACTGGTTTGATATGATCTTACATCACTCAAATCTCTGATTATTTTGATCTTCTGCTCTTTTCTTTGTTTTGTGCTGCAGGCTTGCATCATGGTTGTACTCTATCTCTCTAATATATATATCTTAATAGTTCTTTGTTTGTTTTCTCAGTTTTCCAACAGATGAAGAGGAAGTAGGTTGTCCTCTGGTCAACAGAGGCTGTCTTCACTTCCTAATCAACACCAAAGACTTCCCTCTCTCTATTTCTTTCACTAAAATGTATCTCTCATTTTGGGTTCTATTTTGGTCCATTACTCTAACTGGAATATCTGTTGCTGCAGCTTGAATACATCATATTTTGTTTTATATTGCAGGTTAGCAAGGTGACAGGGTAATGCTTAGGTCAACTTTGGAGCTTTCCCTCCCCTTGCCTTCCTCTCTGCCGAGAGTTGATGAGGCAGCAGTCTCTATTTCTTCCTTATTATTTTGTTTTAGATGATGCTATCCTGAAATGGTGCAGGGAGTAGGATGGAAAGGACAACTGAGTACTGCATATTTTCTTTGTTCGAGCAGCAGCCCCTTTCTCCCATTCTTTCCACTTCTTTTTATCAGTCTATTCTTCCTTTAGATTATAGTTTGTTTCCATTTTATAAATAGAAGATACTCTGCAGATTTCCTATGTAAAAATATATACTCTGCCTAGTATCATGCTAGCTAAATCAGCTTTTAACATGTTTTGGTATCTTAGGGATTCAGATTTCCATTGTACAGTTGGCACTTGTCCTTTCCTTCCTACACCTCAAAATATTGGGCTTTCGTATGCCTATGTCCATGTATGTATATATGTGTTTTTTTTTTCTAACTTAATTGGGATTATCTAATGGTTACACTGCTCATTGTGTGGATGCATTCTAAGTTCCCACAGTTACTTTATGCATAATTAAATCATCATAATTTAAATATTGCCTAAATTTTATTTTATTATTATTATTTTTATTATTCTTTTTTTTTTATAACATCCCCACTAACTTATCTCAGTACATCTAAATCTATAGAGCAACTAATCAATGAGATGATATTAGTTACCTACTAATTCATAACCATTGATATTAGATTTAGTCCCACATATCCAAGAGCACAAGTTCTAATAACTTTATGTTGTAGTAATTGATATAAATATCTATAAGACAGTACCTTCACTTCAACTAATTGAAAATATCAGTTTGAGTTTGCTTCAATTAACTCTAACCCGTGCAAGTTTTGTATCACACTAGGTTACTTATGAAATATTCGTTCCAATCTCGTCTTATTAATCTAATACGAGCATATCTAATTCGAAGTTTTGAATAATGTGAAATCTAGATATTCTTATACAATTTATTAATTTCATCAAATTTGAAAAGGTTGTAGATAATTTATATAAATTATTATTAAATTAGTTATCAAAATATACATATCAATTAACATATCACTTTATATATATATATATATATATTATATTTATGAAAATGATATAGATTATGAAAGTGTATCAACTACTCTAAGTGAAAATTAGCGGAAGCTAAAGTAGAAGACACGAGATAATTTTTGCGTAGGTTATATAAATCAATAACCTACACGGAAGCCTTACGGCCAAAAAGAATAATCAAAATAAGTGTTGAGCTATTACAATGTTGAGCAACACAATAACTGCAACACTATCACTAAAATACTAAATGTATGTTCTTAAGATCTAAGAAACATATAGAATGAAAACTACGAAATTAATCTGCAAAAAACGTCTCTCTAACTAAAAATTGATTCTAGTATTTATAGACAGACTACATGGGCTTGGATCCATGAATATAGCAACTGCAGGCCCATGTTTTCCACAATTCTCGCAGTCAGTTGTTACACGTCACATATCTGCCTGGAATTGTGGAACTGCCTTAGTTTGATGTTGACTCCTTAAAATGTGTAACTGAACTCCACTTGGCATGAAACTCTCAACTACCTAGCACGACTTGGTCTTTGCTCCAGTCTTCGTGAGTCCATTCAACGGTGCCGAGTCAGCCTTCCACGTGGCTGATGAGTTGGACTCCAAGTCAACACTAGTTGTTATGTTAAGTCATGAGCTAAGTCAAGATTCCTGTGAAGAACATAAAAACACAAATGTTAGGTCAACATTCCAAATAACAATAGAATTTAAATACCTAAAAAACTCCCCCTGTGTTTGTGCCTTCTTCACAACACCTTTTTCTTCACTAGAGCTCCCCCTACGTTTATGCTTGCAAAACCGTTTCAACAATAACAACAACATCGACAAAATAACATCACAGGCATAACTCATTCATCAACATTTTAAGCAGCACATAAGCATTCATCCCATTCAAAAAACAAAAAGTACGGTCATCCTCACACCCTCTCATTGCCAACTTCAGCCTCTTCCTCCTCGTCCTCATTTTCTTCTGTCTCCTCATTGCCATCTGGTTCGCCCCCTGCTGCTTGTGCTGCTGTTTGTGTAGCCACATGTTCTCTCCCTTGTTGGGAAGAAAGGAAAGCTTGGAGAGAAGGAACGAGCGCAGCCAGAGCGTTCAGAGCACCAATTAATTGTTGGACAGTCTGTGGTGGCAACTGAATGCCAGAGGCAACAGGCAATGGTCTGTCAGGGTTTTGCCAGGGCAGATCAGCCACCTTGCTTTTTCTGAACAAAGAGATGTGAATGGCATACTCAGGAACCGGAAGTACCTCATTTGTTCTGGCGATCGCCGGAAATCCTTGATGCTCCGTAACCCTGCAGATAAGAGATGGAAACGGGAGAGAACTGATTTGTGTTTTAATGGATAGAGCAGCCAGCTGATCAAAGACGATCCGCCCAAGGTTGAATGGCTTGTTGAGCCCAACAAGATAAAGCAACACCCCATGTTGCTGTGTAACAACAGTAACATTGGATGAGAATATCCAGTTGTATGTGAGAACCTTGTGGAGAACTGAGTAGAGGTGGGTCAAACACGAGGATTTCATGGGTTGGACCCATCTGGACCGCTTTCCTCCGGTGATGAGTTTGGCAATATCGTCAAGGCTGGAGACAATGTCGCCCTCCACATTTGGTAGACCTAGGGCAGAGTTTATGGCTTCTGCCGAAAAATCGAACACGGTATTGTAAAAACAGATTTTGGCAAACTTTTGGGAGGAACGATTGTCAAACATGCGATGCAGGTTGCAGTAGAAGTGTCTAACAATGGACTTAACAAAAGGAGGGAGTTCAAAAACAGTACCCAACAGTCCTCGAGTGCGAAAGAAGGAGAGCAAATTGTTCTCGTCGAATGTTGTCTCGTCAATGGTGCGCTCACTGACGCAAGGAGCGTTGCGGAGGCGCTTCCACTTTACCGCCGCTGTCTCATCATAGAACTGGAGGTTGAGGGCTTGAGCGGGGTCCAAGGGAAAATCTGGAGCGTCAGACGGCTCAGAAATGTGGCCCGGGGCCTGGACAGCCTGTTTTCCTTTCGCTGTAGTAGCGGCGGAGGAAGTGGGTTCAGTTTTGACGTCGACAGTAGCAGTAATCCGAGGACACTTAGGTGTAGAGGACACTTCATCCTCACTATTATCGGGAACGACGACAGTGGGAGCCGGATTCATGGACTTCTTGGACAGACTAGTGTGTGTGGAAAGTCTGGAACCCCGAGTGGCGGGCTTTCGTGGTGGAACAACAGGCAGAGACGACGATCGGGATGGTGGTGATGCTAGGATGGGCTCGACTAGAGCGACAGTAGTAACCGGTGGTGCAATATCTTCAGCAACCGGAGGCACAGGGGTAGTGGCCGTTGTTGTAACTGGTGGAGGAGCGGTGGTATCTGCAACCAGCGGGGGTGCTACAGAAACTGGGATGGGCGGAGTCGCCACTGGAACGGGCGGAGTCTCTACGGCTGGCAGTGCCGGAGTTGTGTGTAGGGCCTGGAGAAGGTGAGGGTTGGCGGCTAGAAGTGCTTGAAGGAGGGCAGTAACATCGGGGTTTGGAGGGGTAGCCATTTCAGGAGAATTTTGAGGAAAATTTGATAGTGAGAAAATGAAGGGTTTTTGGATGAGGGAAGACGACGACGGATGTTTTGTTTGAACTATGATTCGAGAAACCGTATCAGTCTTGGAATATGTGCGGATATGGGAGAGAGATAGAATAGAGGCGGTTTCTAGGGTTATGCCGTTTCACTTTCACCCTGACAAACCCAAGAACACGCTACCCGACAGTTATAACCCACTATCAAGAGAGAAATAAGTGATGTTGAGGACAATGCTAGAGTATGTGGTACAGAAAACACAAGTGGCAGATGTTGAAGGAAACATTTTTAGAGAATAACATTTTGATAAAACTGTCTAACTTGCTTTGTTGTGTCAACATCTCTGCAACATCCACCCGGTTCATATAGATAAAATAGGTGCAGAACTACAAGAATCCAAGAGTTAGTGAGCGTAGACTGCATCATCGCAGCAAACGCCGTGCCCCTAGCCTTTCACCCTTGAAAGCAGTCACAGTCGCAATCCTTTAGTAAGGTAGCATCGTCGCAGCGAACGCCGTGCCCCCCAAACTACTTGAATTGTTTACCACACAGTTACATAAAAATATATATAGCAGAATACCAAGCGTCCGTAGACAGATCATGTTGACTATGATGTTATACCAGCAAGTTAGACACACAAGCTATACCCTTTGATATAGATAACAATGATATGGATATGGGTGTAGCACAACACACATTGTTAATGACAAAAGTAAAGACCAAGAGATTTTCGTAAGTATATGAATCTCTCATGATCCAAAGGTTTTGTAAAAATATCAGCAACTTGGTTTTCCGTTTTCACATGCTCAAGCTTGATCACCTCTTGTTCCACTAAATCTCTAATGAAATGGTGTCTTATGTCAATATGCTTTGTCCTTGAGTGTTGAACATGATTTTTGAAAATGTTTATAGCACTCATATTGTCACAGTACACAACTAGGTCATTGTTTTCTAGGCCATAATCACTAAGCATTTGTTTGAGCCACAGCAGTTGTGTGCAACAGCTGCCTGCTGCAACATACTCGGATTCAGCAGTGGATAAGGAAACACAATTTTGCTTACGACTATGCCATGACACAATGTTGTTACTTAGATAAAAATATCCTCCACTCGTACTCTTCCTATCATCCACATCTCCAGCCCAATCAGAATCACTAAACCCTATCAAGCTCATATTCATGTTTTTAGAAAAAAAGATTCCTAAATCTAATGTTCCAGCAACATACTCGATGATTCTTTTAACAACTTTAATATGGGATACCTTGGGTTTAGCTTGATACCTGGCACATACACATACACTAAACATCAGATCTGGACGAGTGGATGTTAGGTACAGTAGACTCCCTATCATTGATCTGTAGAGTGTTGGGTCAACATCCTCTCCAGCATCATCTTTAGTCAACTTTTCTGTAGATCCCATGGGAGTCTTCATGTGCTTGGCTCCTTCAAGGTTAAAACACTTTATCATCTCTTTGGCATACTTGCTTTGAGAGATAAAGATGTCATCTTGTCCTTGTTTAACTTGAAGTCCAAGGAAGTATGTGAGTTCGCCCACCATGCTCATCTCGAACTTTGTAGACATTGCACCTGAAAAATCAGTTAACATGTTATGTGATGTAGAACCAATAATCATATCATCAACATAGATTTGAGTAATAAGAATGTGTTGATCTTCCCTTTTGATAAACAATGTTCGGTCAGCCGCACCTCTCACAAACCCGTATTTGAGAAGGAAGTTTGTGAGATGTTCATACCAAGCACGTGGTGCTTGTTTGAGACCATATAGTGCTTTCTTCAGTCGAAAGACATAGTCAGGCTTGTGGGGGTCCTCAAATCCTTTTGGTTGTTCAACATAGACTTACTTCTTAGGTTTATCGTTGAGGAACGCTGCCTTCACATCCATTTGATATAGATTGATGTTGAGATGGCATGCAACAACAAGCAACAATCGAATGGATTCTAGTCTTGCTACTGGGGAAGATGTGTCATCAAAGTCCACCCCTTCCACTTGAGTATACCTTTGAGCCACCAATCGTGCTTTGTTTCGTACAATTATTCCATTCTCATCAGATTTGTTCTTGAAAATCCACTTTGTGCCAATAACATTTCTGTTGGCTGGTCTGGGAACAAGGTACCGAACATCACTACGCACAAACTGATTTAGTTCTTCATGCATAGCATTTATCCAGAACTCATCAGTCAGTGCTTCCTTGGCATTTTTTGGTTCAAACTTAGAGACAAAACATGTTACGCCATCAATTGTAGAGCACACAGAGTACAAGCATGTCATTTCTCTATAGTTAATCGGCTGTTTACATATGGTCTGAACACTGTCCTCAACATTTAATATCACTTGAGAAAGTGGTTGGTTTTCTCTAACTCTTCCTGGGGGTTCTCTGCGGTGAGTAACCTCTTGAACCTCAATTTGTTCTTCTTGTGGTTCCTGTTGTGTGACATTGTTTTCCTCATCATTGCCGGATGTTGTGTTAGGTGGAGCAGTTTTTACTTCAACAGGAGGTAGAGTAACTCCCCCTTGATATGTGTCGTCTTCCGCTTCCAGCTCTTTGTTCTCAATACCTGCATCATCAAAGACAACGTTAACAGATTCTTATATCGTCTTGATGCGAAGGTTGAATACCCTATAGGCTATGCTGTTTGTTGAGTATCCAACAAATACTCCTTTGTCGCTCTTATCATCAAACTTTGTTAGATACTCACGATCATTTAAAATAAAACACACACACCCGAAAACAAGAAAATGTTTTAGGTTAGGTTTTCTTCCCTTAAGTAGTTCATACGGTGTTTTGAATGAGCCTGGGCGAATGTTGACCCGATTGTTGATGTAACAGGCGGTGTTTACTGCCTCAGCCCAAAAACATTTTGCCATTTGTTTTGAGCTCAGCATAACCCTTGCCATGTCAATCAAGGTCCTATTCTTGCGTTCGACCACCCCATTCTGCTGTGGAGTCTTTGGTGCTGCAAACTCTTGGCATACGCCCTTTTCATCACAGAAGCTCGTGAATTGCGAATTTTCAAATTCACGGCCATGATCTGACCTTATACGAGATATTCTAGCATCAAATACATTATCAACACGAGCAAACATATTTCTAAACATCTCAAATGTTTCGGATTTTTCACGTAAGAAATAGGTCCATGTAAATCGGGAAAAATCATCTACCACAACTAGTACATACCTTTTACCACCAATACTTTCCACTTCCATGGGTCCTACCAGATCCATATGCAAAAGTTCAAAGCATCGGTTGGTTCCAAAGTGTTGCTCACGGTGCTGTAGAGCAGGGTGTGACGCATGTAATTGTTTTCCTCTCTGACAGTCTCCACATACAATCTGGTCTGCCTTTCCAAGTTTGGGTAGACCTCGTACTGCATCCATCTTTACTAACCTGCCAAGATTTCGAAAGTTAGTATGACCTAATCGTTTGTGCCAGAGTATAACATCATCAACTTGTGCCTTGTTGCATTTTAGGTTATCAGTCATATAACAATTGTCTGACGACCTTTGACCTGTCATGATACACAAGTTTCTGTTATTGTATACTTCACATGCATCTTTAGTGAATTTCACAAGCATATTACCATCACATAATTGACTTATGCTGATTAAGTTTGCCATAAGCCCTTGCACATGATACACATTTGTTAAAGCAGGCAAACCAGGAACATTAAGTGTACCTCTCCCTATGATTTTACCTTTTGAACCTCCACCGAAGGAAACATTTCCTCCGTCATAGATCTCATAGTTGGAAAGAAATATTTTGTTACCTGTCATGTGGCGTGAACATCCACCGTCAAAGTACCAAGAACCTGAAATGTTAGTTTTTAATGCTGTGTACACAACATTACATGTTAGATCAGATTTCTTTACCCATATCATTTTAGGTTGTTGCGGTAGCACATAACGTGACTTGTCATCCCTTTTCTTTTGATAACAAAAAGGTTTTATGTGGCCTGATTTGAGACAGTAATGACATATATATTTCCTTCTACGTCTCTTACTCTTTCTCTTACCTTTTTTACCTTTTCCTGCTTGAGAGGTGCTTTGCTTTGTCTGTGTTGGTGGGTCTGTGAGCACAACATCTGCTTTGGTATTGGATGTTTCTCCTGCCGATGTGGACCCACGACAGAACACAGTTGGTGTAGCATATCCGAGGCCCCTTTTGCTTGGGTTTGCGCTGTCCATGATCTCTTGAAGCGAATAAGTCCCAGTATTCCACTTGCGGATGGTTAGCTGTGCCTCTTCAAGTTGGGATTTCACCTTGGTGAGCTCTATATCGCGTTGTGTGATCAACACCTCCTGTTTTTCTTGGACTTCCTTGAGTCGTGTTATCTCAGCTGTTGAGGTCACCAGATCTCGTGCTTATTGTTTGCATTTTCCCAACAGCTCATCATACGACCTCTTTAATCCTTGTATTATAGTGAAAGCATGGTCATCACATTCTTCACCATATGCAGAGTCTATGTCATCCTCAACACTTCCTGCATCATCAACAGAGGCATTTAAACAAAATAATTTAGAGTAATAGTTAGGATCATACCTATCTGAGAAAGTTTCAGCATCAGCGTTTTGGCCTGATCTGTCCTGAGGTGTTATTGTCACATGCAGTGATATGCTCTCGAACAATCCTTCATCAACATCTTCAAATAACTCGTGCTCATCATCATTCCAAGACACCCAATAGGACTTACCCTTTTTTCGAAGTGTGTTGGCGCACTGATTTGCAAAGTGCCCAAAACCTCTGCATTCATGGCATTGTACACTGTCGAGTTTAGAGGACCTAAACTTGAATACTTCGTTGTGAGGTGTTTTCCTAACAGGAGGTCTTCTCTAAATGTTATCGTTCCTTGGGCCTTTCTTTGTTCTTGTCTCAATTGAATCCTCTCACCATCCGATTAAACTTTCTGGTGATCATGGCAACATCATCTCCTTCATGGATTTCTTCCACTTCTTCAAATTCACTGGATTCCATTATGTCAGTTAACCTACTGCATGAGGGTGATGATTGTGTGCCCGCAGTGAGAGCTACTGTTTTCTTCTTGGTAAATGTGCCTCTTGCTTCTAAGTTCATCTCATAGGTTTTGAAGGAGTTCATGAGGTCCGTGAACTCAAGTGTGTTCACAGCTTGTGATGTTTCAATAGCTGTTACCTTCATATCAAATCTAGGCGGTAACGTGCGAAGTGCTTTGGAGACAAGAACTTTATTACTGAACGGATCTCCCAGATCTTGACACTCGTTTGAAATGTCAAGAATCCTTTTTGTGTAGCTGGAAATATCTTCATATTCCTCCATCTTCATATTCTCGAATTGAGAAGCGAGAATACGTAGTCGTGACTGCTTAACGCTGTTGTCACCCTCACAGTGCCTTTGCAGAATATCCCAAGCATCTCTTGCACACGTACAGTTCTTGATCAGCTTGAACATATTTGTATCAACTGCTGGGATTATTGCATTTAGAGCTCGATCATCAAGCGTAGCAGCTTCAATTTGATCACGTGACCAGGAGGTTTGTGGTATTGGAACCACATCACCTTCTGCGTCAGTTTGTTTTGGTGGTGACCACCCATTTTCCACATAAATCCATGCTCTTCTGTCTAGAGACTTAATATATGAGCGGGTACATGTCTTACAGTAAGAGTAATTCGACCCATCCAAGACCGGAGGTCGAAATGCTCCAATGCTGTTTGGATCCCTTGACGTGTTAGAGTTGTGATACTTGTCAGGACCACACTCAGTGTGTCGAGTGATTGGTCTGATACCACTTGAAAGTGTATCAACTACTCTAAATGAAAATTTGCGGAAGCTAAAGTAGAAGACACGAGATAATTTTTGCGTAGGTTATATATATAAATCAATAACCTACACGGAAGCCTTACGGCCAAAAAGAATAATCAAAATAAGTGTTGAGTTATTACAATGTTGAGCAACACAATAACTGCAACACTATCACTAAAATACTAAATGTATGTTCTTAAGATCTAAGAAACATATAGAATGAAATCTACGAAATTAATCTGCAAAAAATGTCTCTCTAACTAAAAATTGATTCTAGTATTTATAGACAGACTACATGGGCTTGGATCCATGAATATAGCAACTGCAGGCCCATGTCTTCCACAATTCTCGCAGTCAGTTGTTACACGTCGCATATCTACCTGGAATTGTGGAACTGCCTTAGTTTGATGTTGACTCCTTAAAATGTGTAACTGAACTCCACTTGGCATGAAACTCTCAACTGCCTAGCACGACTTGGTCTTTGCTCCAGTCTTCGTGAGTCCATTCAACGGTGTCGAGTCAGCCTTCCACGTGGCTAATGAGTTGGACTCCAAGTCAACACTAGTTGTTATATTAAGTCAGGAGCTAAGTCAACATTCTTGTGAAAAACACAAAAATACAAATGTTAGGTCAACATTCCAAATAACAATAGATTTTAAATACCTAACACATTAGTATATAATAAAATATATAATATACATAGAAATAAAAACATAACATAAATATCATATAATACATGGAAATAAGAATATAGAATTTTATATATGATTAATATAATTTTTTAATCTCAAAATTATGATAATTTAAATAAATATGAATGGAGTGATTTGAGAGTGCACATTAGATTAGAATCATAATAGTATTAATAATATAATATAATATATATATATAGTGATATATTAAAAGAACATGAATTGAATTAAATACTTGTTCGAATAAAAAAATACATAAGTTTGGATATCTTTAATTAGTATGACAAATAATTATGAATGTTAGTTTTTTTCGATTAAAGATAAAAGAAATACATATAAAGTGTAATAATAAAATACATTTAAAATATATATCTAGTAATAGATAACTTAGTACATGGGTATAATGAAGTTTAATTTCATTATATAATAATGATACATGGCCGAAAAATCAACAATTTGATTGAATTACCAAATATAAATCGAAATATACTCATTGACTATTTTTTTTATATTAATGAAAGTGATAGTTAGATATGAAATAATATACAATTAATATATGATATATAAATAAATAAGAAGATTATACACTATTTTATATTTATATATTATTATTGTAATAAAAAAACGATTCATTCCATTTTTATTATTTATATTCAAAAATATATGTGTATTGTTCGAATAATAATATAATTAAAAGTATGTTATAATAATCATATGTAATAAATTATATATATTAAAAAAATATTTTCAAATAATGTGAGATTTAGAAAATTTTATATAATTTATTTTTATTAGATTTGAAAAACATATAATACAATATAGAAATCTAAACATTTTTATATAATTTATTAATTTTCATTAGATTTTAAAAGATTGTACATAATCTATATAAATTATTATTAAATTAGTTATCAAAATATAAGTATCAAATTAATATATCACTATATATATATATATTATATTTATTAAAATAATACTCCCTCCGTCCCATTCAAGATGATCCCGTTTGACCAAAACTGTAAGTGTTTTATTGACTTTTGGGGTCATCTTGAATGAGACTGATGGAGTACATAAATATGGAATAGTATATAATATGATCTATGATATACATAGAAATAAAAACATAACACATTAGTATTGTTGGTCCCGGGACAAGTATACTGAGTGTATGTGGGGGGGGGGGGGGGGGGGGGATACACCAGTTAAAACTTTTTAGATTAAAGAACTTCCAGTGAGCTTCTCAAATCTGAAGGGAGATAGCTTCAGTAAAGAGTGGTAACTTTAGATGACAATCCTTCAATCTACACTTAGTGTTTGACTGATGGACTAATATCTTAAGTATATAGCAGTGCGGAAGTGGTGGTTTGAAAGTTTACTCGTTTATTAGAAAAACTTAATGTTAATGTTAATGTTCAAGTTTGCACTTAATCAATATTCAGTGTATGTGATAAAACGTTAGAGAATAAATACTAAAAATAAATAGAGAAGACACAAGAATTGATTTGTGTGGTTCGGAGATGAAAACTCTTACGTCCACGTGTCTCGATGTGAGTCTAGGGTTTCCAACAAAGTGGAGAGGTGTCTTACAATGATCAACCTTGAAGGTTAGATAAATAATAGTGTCTGATCACGTCTAGCTATGAACTAATCTAAGCTAAATCTATTCTTCGATTACAGTGAATATCGCTACTAAAGAACACACTATGGAATAACAGTGAGCTTGAGTGTTCTAAAATTGAAAGCTTGCGTGAAGAAGTAAGCTTGAGAGCAATAGAGAGTTTGAGCGTATGAAAGCTTGGTAACCGGTGTTTGAAGCGTTTGAAGCATCGGGGTATTTATAAGACACTCTCAAGAATATATCCGTTGTGAGAGAGAGTTTTATCCGTAGCATTTGAAAGTCTTCCAGTTGGATTCGTCGTCCTTTTTACCATTTTTTGTTTCTGCAGCATGATCTTGCTTCACCTACTGAGATCTTTTCCAAAAGTGGTAATTCTTATAGAGATAGCATATTACTCAGTGGCGAGCTTAACTTCAGTGTACACTTCAATGTAGAGCTTCAGTCATCGTTATCTTCATGCTTCAAATAACTTCAACTTCAAAACTTCAGGAAATAACTTCAGTGACAATGTCCTTCATTATTGGCTTAGTATACTGAATTATAGAAAACTTCAGTACTGGTCATGAAACTTCAGTCTTGAGTCCTTCAGGTTGCGTGTACCTGTAAACTGAACTCCTTAACAGGTGAGTTCTAAAACAAGACTAAGAACTAGATTTTAGTTTTGAACTTAATACATCTTTCAGGGAAGGTTTTGGAATCTGAATCAAATCCTTATAAATATTTCCCAACAAATATCATATGCCTATAGAGAAATAAGAATATATAATATTATATATGATTAATATATAGATAAAATTCCAAAAATCTAGAAAAATAAGAAAAATTAAATGGGAGGCTGTGAGGATTTTGAGGGCTGAGGTGGACAGTTTGGGCCGAACTTGTATTATAGTATAGATATGGATTTTTCCAATCTAAAACCTTACTATGAAGTCTATTTACTATCCATGTAGTCATTAGTAATGAATAAGGCCAGAACCTATGTGAGATTTGGCTTTGAAGCATCAATGCTCTAGCTATTTGTAGGAGTGTTCTATGCCTCCTCTCAACTACCTCTTTTTACTGTGGGTGTATAGACACAAGACCTCTGATGTATAATACCAACCTCTCTTAACAATAAACTCATACTAGTATTAAAAAATTTATTGCCATTATCAGATCTTATGGCTTTAATCTGTTTACCAAACTGCGTTTCAACCATTGACAGATAGCCTTTCAGGACAGAAAACACTTGACTCTTAGACTGCATTAGGTATGTCCACACCATTCTAGTGTGATCATCTACTATTGTAAGCATATATCTAGCATTACATATGTTCTCATGATGGTACGGACCTCAAACATCAACATGAATAAGTTCTAAAGCTTCCACAGATTTCCTATTCAATATATGTAAAGGATTCCTAGCTAATTTAGCTTTGAGACATATCTCACATTGAGCAATCTTTTCAGCATCTTGCTTAGTTAACATGTCTTCCAGTAGCTTGATGTGTTGCATGGTTTCCACAGAAGCACGTCCCAAGGTAGCATGCCATTCTCCAACAATAAGGTTAGCTTGATGCATCAAATGAGCTTGTGGTCTTTCCTCCAGAGCAGGATTAAATATGTAAAGATTCTTTATACATCTTCCTATGCTCATAACTCTATTATTCTTTTCTCTCTGTACAAGACAATGTGATTTCAGAAATGAACATCTAACATCTGAGTCTTTTATCAACTGAGCAACAAAAATCAAATTGTGAGTAAAGCCAAGTGCATATAAAACATCTTTCAATATCATCTAATCATTAATCTGTGCCTCTCTTTTGTAAGTGACCATCTTAGAAGTCCCATCAGGTAAGTGTATGGCATGCTTATATTCTAGCTTACCCACAGAATACAATAGAGTAGGGTTGCCACATATATGTGTTGTTGCACACGAGTCTAAGATCCATGAGTTAGAATCTACCTCATTTCCAATTGTAAATGCATAATGACCATCAAACTCCATGTTGTTAGCCTGCATTTTCTGCACCATGTTGATGTCATGTTTGAGTGATCTTATAGGATCTCCTTTAGTCATACTTCCCATACACTTGATCATCTCAGATTGGACTTCCTTCATGTCTTTGAGAAGCTTGCATAGTCTGCATTTGAGTCTCCACCTCTGAATTCCTTATTGTCTGAATCACCAGTTGCTGCAAACTCAACATAATTTGCTTTAGTTTTCCCATTTCATCCCTTCAACTTCTTAAACCAGTCAGGGTAGCCATGTAATTTGAAGCATTCAGCTTCTTGATAACCAGTGATTTTGCAGTGTGTACAATACAATCTGACCTTCTCCTCTTTAGTTCTTCTAGGCATTCCCATGGATTGCTTATTATAGGTATCATGTCCACTATTAGTAAGCGTAACTTTCCCCATACTTAATAATGGATTTCCTACCATATATAGTGTTATCCATTATCAATTTTTGATCTTCCACTTGAAATAACATAGAATAAGCTCTATTTACTGAAGGTGAGGAATCCATAAACAGAATTTGGCTTCGAGCAACATCATAGCGGTCATTTAAGCCAAGGAGAAACTATATCAGTCTCTTTTCTTCAATTCTCTTCATAGTATTACGCCTCTCACCACATATGCATCCAATTGGGGTAAGAAGCATATCAAGTTCTTCCCAAATAGCTGTGAGATTATTGAAATAAAGCAAGATACTTTGATTACCTTGAACAAATCCAATAGCCTCTCTTTCCAACCGATAGAGTTTTGGATCATTGCTTCGTCCAAATCTCTGATTCAATGATTCCCAAAGCTTACGTGCATTATCTGTATGAGTGAAAGAATTAACTAACTCCTTAGAAATAGAGTTGATAATCCAGTATGTGACCATGTAATCGACGCGTATCCAATCTTGGTAATGTGGCGACATCACTGGTGGTTCTCCAATGGTACCATTAATAAACTCTATTTTGTATTTAGCTCCTAGAGCACCCGTGATGCATTGTCTGCAGTTCAAAATAAATTCGATGGTTAATGGAGAAGCTACCAACTGCATACCTTGATGGTCCGCCGTGTGAATAGACAATACAGCCTGTAATTGTTTGTCACTGAAAGCAGCTCGTCATTGCTCTCCATCGTCCTCATCGACGCTTGGATGATCTATGTCTCGATTGTCATGGTTGTCTTCAACCTCCTTGTACTCTTCACGTTCCACTTCACGTTGGTTCCGACGATTTCCATTGCCTTCTGCACGTTGTTTATTGACCAAAACGTTCCATGGAACTCTCTTGCTTTTAGCCATCTTGTTGATTATAACTAGGATGGATTACTACCTCTTGATACCATATGAAATATGTAGTTTCATAGTGTGTGTGATAATGTGTGTATCGCACAAGAAAACTGTAAAATTGAATTTAGCTCAAGAAAGAAGAAGATATTTATCTCTCATATTGCATAACCTTTAAAGAATTGTACATGGTGATACATATCACCTTTTACGCGTCATCAACTCTTAACCAACTCCAAACAAGATTACGCTACAAAAACGTTAAAGCGCTTCTATTATTAAAACTAGAAGACGTAAAACACTAAAGATAATTTTCACCGTTGATCATTAAACACAATCCAACAGTCCAGCTTCTATCATCTTCACTCATTTCTTCTTCGCCTACTGCATGGATATACAGTGACTCGAACGATATGAGTGAAGATTCCATCATCTCCATTAGCAAACTCCATTACTGAGATTGTGAGTCCATGCCAGGTTGGAGGTCCGAGAGTTCGCGACCATGCGAGAGCCTTGTACTCAGATTGCGAGTTCATGCTAGGTTTGAGCTCGTGATGTGGAAGGGAGACTCAAGCTCCCCTATTTTTTTCAATAAATTTTTACTTTTAATTTTTTAATTTATATTTATCTATAAATATCTCATTTTTTCGACTTATTTCACACTTAATTTTTCATATTCGTCAAGGCTCGATTTGGTTATTTGGTATATATTTTTTTATTTAGTTTATTGATTTCTTATCATTTTATTTTGATTTTAAGTTAATATATTTTGAATTTCCAAATTTTTTTTTAATTTAGGATGATTTATTTATTTAATTTAATTTAAGATATGTCAAATAATTTTTTATTATAGTAAAAAATATAAAAGTAGAAACATAAAAATTAAATACTGGAGCCTTAAAGTGGGAACCTTCTATTATGGAACTTTTTAATTTACAAAACTCCAAAAAAAGTGATTGACACTAAAAAAAAAAATTACTAAAACACTAATAGGAACTCTATTTTTAGAAGCCCATCAGGATGCGCTTAGAGAGGGGAGTGGAGAGAAACTACTCTTGCTCCAAAAGGCTTGTATTATTGGAGTAGAAAGAATTTTGTCAAATGAAATTGGTAGATACCTCTACATTGGTTGCCTAAGAGAATGTTGTGAAATATTGTATCATTGTAAAAACACGTCATAATTAAAAATAATGGTAACATCATTGTGTTTTGTAAATCGAGGAATATTGAGAAGGCGTCCTTTTAATTTTTTGTGTCCTTTCATTATTTAAATTATTATTTTATTTAATATTTATTAAAATTAATAAAAAATATTATAATATAATAAAATATAATTAATATTTATTTGAATTTTGTAATTTTTATAAAAAGAATTATATAAATATTATAATTTGTATTTATCAACTCTAAAATTAAGTAATATTATATATTAAAATTATAAACATTTAGTATCAACTATAAAATTAAAATAAAGCATACATTTTAAAATAAATATTGAAATTTAGTAGTGAAATATAGAGTATTTTGACCCAAAAAATAGAATATTGAATTGCATAACATGTTTGAGGGACAACCATAATTTTATTTAGAGCAAAGATTTTGTGAAAGGTAAAACGCGAGAATATGAAAGAATAGACGATATAGATAAGATTAGCCATTATATTGCTAACCATGAGAGCTTTTGGTTAGATTTAAAAGTTCATCACCATCACTTGCATATTGATGGCCAATCGGAGCATCAATAAATTAATTTTGAGGATTAATTAGGAGGAGCTGCCTCTTGCGCGTAAAATGAACATCAAATCTCTTGTAGAAGCTACCCATTAATTGTCCCAGATCGACATGTAAAGGTTCCTGACTCAATATATAAGTTGGAACACCCTCCCCTCTTATAAGGCCTTTTAAGGGGGTAAATAAGGGGTTCCAATTCTATATGGTATCAGAACAGGTCACGATAAGTCTAGATGGAGATCTTCTTGATTCACGTGTGTAAGGTCACACGTGCAGGGGCGTGTAGAAATTACCCATTAATTGTCCCACATCGACTTGGTAAAGGTTTCTGAATATATAAGTTTGGAAAGAAGCCTCTGCTATCTCTTGGATAAGCAACATTTGCATGCTGCTCAAGCACATGAGTGCGTTGTTGCTCGAGACTGTATTTCATAGGATTAAAAAGGAATTGCTTTCGGATTATCAATGTAATTCATCCCATCCTATTGACCAAAACTAGCAAGCATGTATTTCACCAGTTAATTTTTTGGCCAATGACTAATACATGGTTTGCATAACCACAAATTTTGAGAAAATAATCCTCCACACGGCACATGACTGAGTTGCCTTTATTTTGTGGTCTGATGAGCCAAAAGTTGCATACTGATAGAGTGAAAACGGAAGGCGAACGAATACCCAAATAAAACTGCAGAAAAACCACCCTCAAAACCGAGGTTTACAGAGAATTCTCTCTGCCACAGCGTGAAGCCGCTAATCAAAAGATAATTGTCTGCCCAAATCCTATGATACTGCAATACTTAAATAGTCCACTGCCATGCAGCCCATGAACAAGGCCCATGGACAATATAAATAAAAGACCCAGCCTAACTCATGAATTTAAATAATCAAATAAAGATAAAGATTTAATTAACCAACGCCAAGAGGCCCAGGCCCACAGCAGCCGCAGGAACTACTTTACTACGTCGGGAATAAACGCGCCAAGTTGGAACTCTTCCCCTGTGCGCATCTCTATCAACTGCCCCGGTCGACGAAACAGCCTTATCCGCAAGGCTGAAATCTGGAAATTGCCCACGAACATCCGCGACGTCCAACCAAGTACTTTCATCATCCAGCAAGCCTTGCCACTTGATGAGTACCTGATCCACCAAACAGCCATCACGATCAATAGTGCGCCGTTGCAAAACAGCTGCCGGTAAGAAAGGAGGATCCACGGCCAAAAGATCTTACGGTAATGTCGGTGATGCCACAGCTCCCCCAACTGCGGGTTTCAGCAAGGATACATGAAACACAGGGTGGACACGAGAGTTATCCGGTAATTTCAAACGATACGCCACTGGACCAACCTTCGCCTCGATTGCAAAGGGACCGAAAAATCTGGGAGCCAGCTTCACATGTTTACTAGCATACAAACTCCTCTGCCTGTACGGGAGAAATTTCAAGAAAATCATATCTCCAACTTGAAATTCTAGAGGACGTCGGTGTTTATTAGCCTCCCGTATCATGCGCTCTTGAGCTCGACTCAAATTGTACCTAAGATGTTGAAGTATTACATCACGCTCCTGCAAAGATTCAGCGAGAGCCTGCACCCGTATCTCCCCCGGAAGGAAGGGAACAATAAGTGGTGGTGGGCGCCCGTACACAGCCTCAAAAGGAGTAGAATTGGCACCCGAATGAAAACTAGTATTATAGCAAAATTCAGCCCACGACAGCCACTTTTCCCATGTCTTAGGGCGCTCTGAAGCAAAACAACGCAAGTAGGTTTCTAAGCAGCGATTTGGTACCTCAGTTTGGCCATCAGTCTCAGGATGGTAGGCGGAACTCATCTTTAAGGTAGTACCAGACAGCTTGAACAACTCCTTCCAAAATGAACTTAAAAAAATAGGGTCTCGGTCGGAGACAATTGAGCTGGGCATTCCATGAAGCCTCAAAACTTCTTTGGCAAAGATGTCAGCCACTGTTCTCGACGTAAAAGGGTGCTTGAGGCCTAAAAAATGACCGTATTTGGAAAAACGATCGACGACTACCAGGATACAATCGATACCTGCTGACCGTGGAAGTCTTGAAATAAAGTCGAGGCTGATATCCTCCCAAACACGGTCTGGAATCGGTAAGGGATTGAGAAGGCCAGTAGGGGATTTTGTCTCATATTTGTTTCGTTGGCAGACGTCACATGCTGCCACAAACTGGGTGACCGAGCGCATCATACCCGGCCAATATAGATTAGCAGCAAGGCGACGGTATGTACGAAATTCCCCCGAATGACCACCAGTAGGAGATGCATGAAACTCAACCAGAAATCGTTGCACCCACTGCGATGATCGCGGAATCACCAAACGACCATTGTAGAAAAGAATTCCTTGTGATAAAGAATAGTGTTTAGGAGTAACCCCGCCCTGCTCCAAGGAGGAAATAATATTTTCCAATTCCGGATCAGCTCGAACCTCGGTTTGTAGATGCCCCCAATCAACGCAACTCGGCACCGACACTGCACTCAGCTCGACTTCTTCATCGCGGCGCGATAGAGCATCAGCTGCACGATTTAGACCACCCTCTTTGAATAAGACTTCAAAGTCGAAGACCAATAACTTGGCTGCCCAATTTTGTTGAGCAGGAATTGTCAAAGGTTGCGCCAATAACTGTTTCAGGCTGCGCTAATCACTCCGTACCACGAACCGACGTCCCAAGAGATAGGGACGCCAATGCTGAATAGCTAAAACCAACGCCATTAGCTCTTTTTTGTACGCCAACTTGCTTAAAAGACGACCTGATAATGACTTACTAAAATAGGCCACGGGTTTGTGGTCCTGCATAAGTACTGCTCCCAACCCTCGTCCCGACGCATCACACTCAATCACAAAAGGCTTGGAAAAATTTGGCATTTGTAAGACAGGGGCTGTAGTCAATGCCGATTTAAGAGCAAGAAAAGCTTGGTCTGCCTCCTTTGTCCAATTCCACCGTCGCGCATCATCTTTCTTCAACAGAGCTGTCAACGGAGCTGCTATTTTACCATAGTCACAAATAAAGCGACGATAGTATCCCGTGAGTCCTAAAAAACCTCGTAGACCACGAAGTGACACTGGAGTGGGCCACTGCAGAACAGCAGATATCTTTGACGGATCCATCTGCACACCTTGAGCAGATACAATATGACCGAGATACTCTACTATGGTCGAACCCAACATGCATTTCTTTGGGTTGAGAATTAAGGAATGAGTGCGGAGCGTCTGAAATACCTGCCTCAAATGTTTGAGATGGCTCCCCCAATTTCGGCTGTAAACTAGTATATCATCAAAAAAGACCAACACGAATTTCCGCAAAAAAGACGAAATATATCATTCATGAGACTCTGGAATGTGGCGGGAGCATTGGTGAGCCCAAATGGCATAACCAGAAACTCATAGTGCCCCGAATGTGTTCGGAATGTTGTCTTCTCGATATCCGGAGGAGCCACCCGTATTTGGTGGTATCCCGCACGCAGATCGAGTTTGCTGAAGTAACATGCGCCATGCAATTCGTCAAGTAACTCTTGAATTACAGGAATATAATACTTATCTGGCACTGTCATCTTGTTCAAGGCGCGATAATCGACGCAAAAACGCCAAGACCCATCCTTCTTTCGAACCAATAGCACTGGGCTGGAATACGGACTATTACTCGGTTGAATAATGCCCGCATCAAGCATCTCCGCTACAAGTTTTTCCATCTCATCTTTCTGGGAATGATTATACCGATATGGCCTAACTGATATCGGTGGGGTACCTTCTTTCAAAGTAATTCGGTGATCGCTCGCTCGCTGCGGGGGCAGGCCTTTCGGAGTGCAAGTAACGCTTTTAAAATCTGACAGCAAAATCTCAAGGTCGTGCTGCTGATGAGAATTTAAGGACTCCGACGTGCCAAACTGACTGAGACTGCTTGTTCCGTCCATCACCCACAACACCCATGCCTGATCGTCTGATTCGAAGGATGAAAATTCCGCTTTGGCGCACGCTCTACGAGTCAGTGAAGGGTCTCCACAGAGGCAAAGGCGAGTGCCTTGATAGTGGAACTCCATCGTAAGTTTAGACCAGTTGGCAGTGACATCACCAAGGGTGGCAAGCCAAGAAACACCCAGGATCACATCAACACTACTCAAGGGAAAGACGAAACAAGTAACGAAAAATAGGTGAGAATCAAGTTTCAAGGGCACGGCCTTACAAACGCCATTAATGTGTACTCGTGAGCCATCGCCAAGAATTATAGTCTAAGTTGAAGTTGGAATGACTAGCAACTGCAAGGAGGATGCCGCTTTCTCGGAGATGAAACAATGACTAGCTCCACTATCGATCATTGTTATTAATTTGATGTCACCAACCACACTAAACAACTTCAATGTACGGGGTCCATCGAAGCCATTGGAGGAGAGTTTTGAAAGTTGCAAGTGTTGCAAATCAGTCTCGAGGCAGGGGAAATCCTCTGGTGGGTTGTCATCCTGGTCCAATGCAGCAGCGTCATCATCTGGTGGATCCCCGTCACCGAGCATAATTACGTTTAAGAAGTGTGCTGGGCACTTGTGCAGCGGTCCGTACGGTTGCTGACCGCAGCGGAAACACTTCTTCTGTGCCAGGTATTCCTTAATCTGGTCCTCAGAGAGGTGGCGAGACTTGCGATTCACTCGGATTCCAGAAGAAGCAGTTGAGGAATAATTCCCAGATTGTCCAGAAGTGTTGGATGGTGGACTGGAATTCCGAAAACCGCTGTTGACTGCGGATTGCCCTCCTCGAACAGATATTGCTGGTGTCGACCCCACAACTGATGGCCCTCCCCAAAAAGACGTTGTTGGTCGTAGTTGGGTGTTACTGGGGGGAAACGACCGAGGTGGTTGCGAAGAGCCCTGCGGAGAACGGCTGATGCGGCGGGCTGCTCGAATCGCGGTGAATACATTCACTGAATCGGATTCAGTAATCCGATCCCGAATGGAGGAGTGAAGGCCACCCAGAAACATGCCTAAGTATTGACCTGGTGGTAGCTCCGGAAGCTGGGCAATGCGTTCCTCAAATAATGCCAAATAATCATCTAAGGAACCGGTTTGGCGCGTGATGTGCATAGCTTCGTAGGCATTGATAGCTAAACTATCGCCAAACCGCTCAATAAGCTCTTGAGAAAACTGACTCCACTCAATGGAGGTGGAACGACGCAGAGCCCATTGAGCCCAGAACATTGTCCGCCCCGCCATGGCAATAAGCGCTAGCTGCACACGATCCGAAGTTGGTGTTCGATGGACCAGAAAATACTGCTCAGCTTGGGCAAGCCAAGCAATAGGGTCTGTGCCGTCAAACATAAGAAGATCCATCTGCGGTAAGGGTGTCGTCTGGGCACCGCCTGTCAGCGGTGGTGTCTGCGCGATCTCGGTCTCAGGGGGAGAACCCCCACGAGGAGCGGTGAGTTTGGTAAGCTCAGTCAGGATGGAGGCTAGGGTTCCCTCGACCGTTGACATGGAAGCCTCCAGCCCCTCAACCTTGCCGGAAACTGAGACAACCGTAGCCTGCAATTCGGCCACCCTTTTCTCCATCTGTTCCAAACGTTCCTTTTGCGTAGACATAGCGAAACGGCAGGTCGGACCAAATTGATAGAGTGAAAACGGAAGGCGAACGAATACCCAAATAAAACTGCAGAAAAACCCTCAAAACCGAGGTTCACAGAGAATTCTCTCTGCCACAGCGTGAAGCCGCTAATCAAAAGATAATTGGCTACCCTAATCCTATGATACTGTAATACTTAAATAGTCCACTGCCATGCAGCCCATGAACAAGGCCCATGGACAATATAAATAAAAGACCCAACCTAACTCATGAACTTAAATAATCAAATAAAGATAAAGATTTAATTAACCAACGCCAAGAGGCCTAGGCCCACAGCAGCCGCAGGAACTACTTTACTACGTCGGGAATAAACGCGCCAAGTTGGAACTCTTCCCCTGTGCGCATCTCTATCACATACACGAGCAATCGGAGCACCACACCAAATATATATATCCGAGCGTAGATTAAACAACAGAACAGAGCATCCAACTAATTAGATATTGATCGTGTTGAATCCAAACCGACAAGTCAGGATTCAATGCATGAGCACCAGATGGAGAAACAATGTGTTGTGGCCGCAGAGAAGCATGGAGGACATGTATAAAATTCCATGCAGGAGATGTCGTGCACTTCAATTTATTAAACAATTTCAACAAGGCGAAAACAAACAAAATACAAGAAGAAAACAACACAAATATACTTCCCACAATAAGTAACGTAACATAAAATGCAACATTCCATGCATCTTGAAATCAATTCATACTTCCCAATCTTTGAATGATGTCTTGAAAGGCACCATCAAATTTCTCCATCTCTTCACGAGGCAAAGCTACCATTGCTCCGATCCCACCATCAAATGAGTCGGGAAACACCCAACAAATATCCTTCCGATGGTTAATGACCGGGCAACAATAAACCGGTTTTCCCCACGGGTACTCGACTCTCTCGAACCCTAATCTCAGCCACGAGCTAACCATATAATCACCATAAGGTAGCCCTCGATGCTCCTCCATCCAATCAAACGCGGATTTTATGTACTCATCCGTCATAACTTGAGCCCCTTCTGAGAAAAGCTCCACCACCTTGGAGAACGGCCAATTTTCTAGATCCTCCAAGGTGGCCGAAACCCCTATAGGTAACACTCCATTTCCGCTGTACGAAGATGGCAGTTGGGGATTCCTCCTCGGCCTTATATCAATCACGTTAAGCAGAGTCGTAGCCTTATCTCTCTCTCCGCCTCCCGAGGAGGCTTTGCACAGCCATACAAGGGCCCCCACCACCGTGAAGCTGCTGATCCTGGCATTGGTGGCGGTTTTGGCCTTTTCCTTTAGTGTGGCGATGTCAGCGAGGCTGAGTTTGAAGATTTTGAACTCGAGCTCCTCCCGGGTGACGTCAAATACTGGTGGAGAGGAGCCCTCTCCGATGGGGAGGTGGAGATCGAGGAACTCGGGGTGGGGGAACGATACGTGTGGTGGAGATCGGGCAGTGAGGAGGCGGCGGTCGTTGCATGGGATGACTGCTAAGGGTTTGTCGTCGAAAGCTTGAGAAGCAAGGTTTTCAACGAATGCTTTGGCGCCTAGGCCATCAAGTAATATGTGATTCACGTACATTCCAATTGCAAAACCACCGCACTTGAAGGATGTTATCTGCAAAGTAAATATATATGTATGTGAGTTAAATATATGGGAAAAAAATATATTTTATATATTAAATTATTAATTATTTTACATGTCATGATTGTATCCGTGAATAGAAGATGTCGTACTCATACAATTGGTATATCCAGACTAAAATCATTCAGTAAATGTAAATGATGTATATCGAACGTAAATGTAAATGAAAAGTTAGCATGCCAAAGATATAACTAATTATAGTTTTCACAAGATATAAGGTTTAAACTAAGGACTCTATTTTATTATAATCAATGCAAACCTTTCATATTAAAAGTACCATAGTATCAAAAATGTGTTAGGTGGGACTACACATTTTAGCCTGAATTCATAATTCTCTCATGGGCTGAAGCTGGGATGGTTGGGTTGATATTAGATTTGGGTCTTTGTGGGTCAATCCTGTTCGACAATTTCGGGAATTCTACTAAAATTTGTTTCATCATTCACCCAAAAGTGAATGAAGTACTTATAATTTTAATCAAATCAGATCAAGATTAGTGGAAAAGTGAGTATATAACGTTCCAAAAGTCAATGAAGGACTTTATGGTAATATTATACATAAGTGAGTATTTTGAGCATATCTTCTTATAAGTGAGTATTTTTGACATGTTGACTTTGTTTGTTAAGCATTTTTGTACATTTCCACAAAATAAATTACCTGGAAAAAGCAAAGGGGTTGATCAATTTCAGGTGCCAAATTGTCGAGTTTCTGCGCAACAAGCTGCTTATATCCCAAGTTGGGATGAACCAAGTGGCTCCCTATCTCCTCTAGGGACAACTCGGAGGAGGCGACGATGAAGCCGGCCCCGGCTCCATTGCAGTCCATCTCTAGGCGGCCTGTTTTGGTGTTGAGTTTGAGCCTTCCAGCCATGAAATCGTAGTGCACCAGCACTTTCTCAAGTGCCAATTTCAGCCTTTTGGATACATTCTCAAATGGGAAATCTTGATTTGGCTTGAAGAAAAAGGCAGTTGGGATACTGTAGTTGAGAATTTGGTCGATGTTGGACAAGAAAGTCGATGTTCTGGGAATTTCTTGTGATGGGAATACGAGGGAACTGTCATGGAATGTGATCTTGAGATTGTTGAAGGTGGGAAATGGAGATAGAGCTGCCATTGTTTTTTATTAATGTTGTGATGAGTTTGATTGAAGAACTTGTCTATTTATAATGTTCGAGTTTTAGTCTTGTAGTTTTGTAGATGCTAGATAGCCTACTTCTGATTAAACGAAACTATGCATTAAGTGGGGAACCATGTTATAATAAATCATGTTGTTTGTTCAGAATACTATTTAATGTCAGAATTTATCGAAACATTAATAGCTTAACCCCCAAAATATCTTAGACAAAAAGTCGGTATCATGTGGTGTTTTGACAAGATGTGAAATAAATAATTTTTTAAGAAATTTTATAGTTACAATTTGCATAATTGTATATAGCAATGTAGGAAATACTACAAAGTTTGAGTATTTGAAACAACTAAAAGTGTCAGATGTGTCGTAGAAATTTGAGAAATTTTATTGTTTTTATGGATTAATGAGGAACATTCGAGTATATAGTATAATGTTTTTAATTTTATTTAAAAATTAAATTAAATCAAATTAAAATTTTAAATTGAAGAAATAAATTAAAAAATCAAATTAATCATATTTATTTTTGGTTCGGTAAAGATCGATCTATCTGCTTTTTTATTGTGTAATTAATTGTAATCAAATTTTAAATTTAAAAATTATAAAAATATATTCATTCATATAACCTCTATAGTTTGTAAGTATAAGCATTATTTTAATTGTTGAAATTATAATTTTATAATTTAACGAAAAAAAGGTATTGATATGATGCACAAGTTTTTTGGAAATTAAGTGGAATTGTAATGTGGTTTCTAGGAAGCGTTGATGGCTTTCCTGTACATGAACATTCTGGACACCACCGAAACTCTATAATCGATAGCGAGTTTCGCAGTGTTCATACAGCTATTTTTATCTTTCACTAAGCAGTAGACGATGATGATTTAGCTCACGGTTCTCACCTCTCCGTAGATAAAAAGTTCTCTAGGTTTTCATCGAATAAAATTAAAGATATATTTTTTTTCTCTCCTAAATTGCAATAACCTTTAATATGGTAATTGTAATAGGTAATTAAGCTATGAATGTCTCTTCGTCAAATTACGTATTTAGACTTCTAATCATAATTATGCAATATTTTATTATATTTAAAAATCAATTTTTATCTAATTTTATATATATATAAACTCTTACAGTATTTATAAAAGTTATAAGCTCGCAACTTGTAACAATAAATTGAATGTATGAGAAGTCTCGCAAGCGCCAACCAATTTTGTTAAAAGTCAACTATTAAGACTATTTGTTTAGTTACCAGTAAGCTTAGAAAATTAACCACTATAACAATTATATATATATATATATAAGATAGTTAAAATATTAATTTTGTTATTGCGTATTAACTACAATCCAATTTTAATCGTTAATTTATTTTAATAATTAATAAATATATTTATTTAAGTATTCTTTATATAATTTTATTATTTATATTTTAAAGTTATAAAGTAATTTTGTTATTATTATTTTAACCGTAATAAATAAATTTATTTTTAATAATACATATAATTTAAAATATATTCATTTCTCTATCATGTACTGTATTATATATTTTTGGCGTGAATTACATCTATATTTATTACTTAAAAAATAAAAATAACAATGTTATATAATTATAATAAATTTTATAATTATGTAGTATTACATGATATTGACACATCATCAATAAACATAGTCTCCAAAATTTTAAAAATATAAAATAATTTAAATTTATCATATTAACATTTACACCTTATTTAAAATATTTGCAAATAATTTAAGTTGAGATTTAAATCATCCATTATATCTTAATCAAATGATTATAATAAATTATAGTTAAGAGGGTTGATTTCTATTTGATCCAACTCATATACATTTATAATAGAGATGACTGTTCAAAACTTCAAATGTTGACTTTGTTTATGATCCTTATAAAATAATTGTTCTACACTTTTTATTTGGTGTAACTTGTTACAAGGGTGGTGAGTAGAAGATTAATTAGTGGGTATGCGTCCTTGGATTGGTGTTGCATATTCAACTCATCTTTCAACTGCTACTGCTGTATTCTTGATCTATTCAGTTGGTCAAATAAACTTTTTTGATACTCTATGAATCTCTAGTACTTTCCACTTATCTTAATTATATATAATTTCAATTGTTGATTTGTTTTTTATCTATGGTAATTTATTCGACTATTTTTAATATAATTTAAAAGTAAATTTGTTACTATTATTTCTAATCTTATCTAACAGATTTAATTTTCAATAATCATATCTAAATTAATATACATTCATTTATGTATCATGTACCATATACTTCCAGCATGGATTATTTTTAGATTTTCTATTTTTTCTGCTCATATCAACGAGTAAAAAATTAGACAAAATATTTCAATTAAACAAAAATAATTATCCGACCGCAACGAACATTGTTAATATGTTCGGGAATGATGTTACATACATATAGATAAATAATAAATATTTGATAAAAAAATTATTAATTTTCACTTTCTACTTGAGTTTATATATTAGGATATAATTTAATATATATGTAATACTAAATAAAAAATAATAATAACAATACTAGTGAATCATATGCTTATGATGCAATACATGATATTAACACATCACCAGCGAAGCAAACATTACCTCTAAGATTTTAAAAAAGATATGTTATATGTCCTTTAGATCTTACCAAAAAGGATATGCATGTAATTTACGATTAAATCCAAATTCTGAATTACATTTTAATCAACAATAGATCTTAGTTAACACCTAAAAATCGTGGTAAGAAAAAATTATAATTTGATGGACGGAGGGAGTATTAATTAAAATCTCCATTATAGTTAAAATATATTATTAAAATTCGTGTTGGGACAAACGTAAACCAATTTGGCAGAATATTAATTAAATTGTCACTTCCTTTTTTCCCTCTAGGTTGTTACAATTTTTGTTAATGACTAAAAGTTGTTTGAACGATAAAGTGAATACTATAATCATTGTTTATTATGAAACTTTTCAAGGTTCTTCAAATTGAGCCAATTTTGAACGAACTTTAACTACCATATATGAGTTTCCTAATAATGAGAATACAATATAAAATTTAGTTGGAATAATTATACTATTTGGTGATGTCAGATGTGAATCTAGTGTAAAATTATGTGGGGACCAAAAAAATAATTGTCAATTAACATTTCTAATATTCGTTGATGTTTGTTAGACAAATTAAATTTTATTGACTTGGTGTGCTCAGTGACATCATGCATCGACTATAAGGAATTTATAAATCATTGTTATTGTATTTTATTTCATATGTATGTTTTTTTAGAGTAATGTCGATATTACATCAAACTATTAACCTATCATGCTAAAAATAAAAGAATATACTAATTTTTGTTGTAGTAGATTATTTATCATACTAATTGTCGTTGGAGTAAATGATTGTTGTTGGAACAAATAATTGTCTACGAACATTTCATATATTTGTTGACGTTTGTAGATATATTATATTTTATTGACTCAGTGTGCCAACTGACATTATACATTAGCTATAAAGAATCTAGATAGCCGTGGTTATTGTATTTTACTTGTATATTTCTCTTGAGACACACGGAGTAATAATTTTATAAATAATTTATTTTATGAAAATTTTACAGTAAAATTTTTATAATTTTATTTTAATATTTTATTATGATTTGTAGTTTATTTGTACAAAAATTAGTTTCATATAGTAAACTATCTGAATATACTTCCTCCGTGTGATTAAAACTGACCACGTTTGACTAAATATGTAAGAGATTTTTTATCAACATGATCATTTTTAGTGAGACAGAGGAGAGGAAGTAGTTTATATGTTACAGAATTATTGTTCTTTTTATTAAAATGATAAAAAATGTTGATCTAAAATTTCGTCATTTTCGTGGTTATACACAAGCTAAATCACTTTCTTATAACATCAATGCAAATTTTTTACATTTAAATGATATCCATCAGAATCTTCACAATCACTACTACACATTGATGATGAAGAACATATCTTCCAAGTAAAAAAAATAAAAATTAATTTAAAAAGAGATCATCAATTATGACAAACGTTAAGAAAATACGAAGTACTATTGATCCCGATAGAGCAGATGTGGATATGTGAGAAATACACCAACTCTATATTTTTCTCATTTTTCTTGCAAGTTAACAACATATCAACTTGATCACATAGCACAGGTTGCGTATGATCTGGGTGTCCAATACCTTGTCTTAAGTAGCACAGATGATAGACCAGATAGCGCGGGATCTGGTAAGTGATATGTACTTATAGATTATGCGGAATGTGGTGGTTACTGAAAGTTGCTCTATTTAGAAAACATTTTTATTATTACCAAGTGTTCTTTTAGGAGATCATATTACAAATTATGAATATCACAAAGTTAAGTATGACAGATATCTATGCAATAATCAAAGTTGTAAAATGCAGTAATAAGGAACACATGGAATTAGCGTGGTTCGAGAAACCTACTATGTCCAAGGACTATCAAACTGATAGCACACTTCACTAAATCCGTGAATAAAACTTCTTACTTCTTTAGACTGGCAGAGAACCAGTCACAACACAAAGTCTAAACTGGACTTGAATTGTGCACGAAGTAAGTCGTTTCCTTTACACTAAACTTCTCGTTTCCTTAAGCTGGCAGAGAACTAATCCAAACAAAAAGTCTAAACTGGACTTGAGTTGTGCACGAAGTAGATCGTGATCTTTACACTTACTGGGTTTACAAATTGTGAAGTCTTACAAACTTGCTTGAAGGCCAGAATGAAAGATAAAACTATACTATTACAGTGCTTGTAGCTTACTACAATGATAGTTCTAGTGGGATGTGTTCTAGCTTAAGATATGGAGCTAAGAACTATGGATTCAATAGATAATAGAAATACTAATTTTGAAATGCTAATAAAATAAGAACTTGAGCGTTTGAGCACTTCGTAAGCTTTAGAGATTGATTTCTGCAAATTTTGTTCGATTGGAATCCAGTATTTTGTTTCTGAATCCTAGAAAGTGTATTTAAAGGCGTTTGATTCACGAACTAGCCGTTGTGGAGCATTAAATGCTTGAAACTAGACGTTATTGATGTACTCCTTCTCTACAATTCGTCCTTTGTTGCCATTTTTGGTATGACCTCATTTTCCAAAATTTGAAATTCTTTACCAGAAGTGGCATGCGAGAACGAAGCCTACGTGTATGGCACCAACTCTGGACAGATGACCTATTTAGGCAGATCATATACCACTTATACATATCACAGATTACCCCATGATCTGTGTGCTAAACAAATCACACCTTGATCTATTTGATAAATCACCTTCTATGATTTTGAATACTCCAGTGTTAGGCAGCATTTGGACAGATCGTATCCTGCGATCTGTGTCTTGGAAGCTCATGCTGTAAATTTAGACTAAGAACAGATGCATTATAGATACAAATCATGACTTATGATTTGTCTCTTTACAATAAAACATCTGAGAAAAAGCTAAGTCTAGAATAGATCAGGTTAAGTCTAAATCGTGAATCATTATATGTCCATTTACATTGATATGGTATCATAACACAAGAAAGTAATCTTAAGTCTAAGTTTATTTCTTATAGACAGATCTTAATACATATGTTTATATCTTTATGTATTAGATCAACTACCATAAACATATCATACTACGATCTGTACAGGTAAATACTTAAGTAAATTCTAACTGTGTATTTCGATAATCATCATCAAAATTATTTCAAATGGTTCCCAACACGTAAAAATTAAATATATATATATATATATATATAATGGTTAATTGCCTCAAAATTCAAAAACCTTCATCAAATTTGATTTTTCTTTTCTCATAACCTTTTAATTTAGTTAATAAATACATAAACTTAAGATTTCTTTTTTATTTTTCCCATAACTTTTCAATCTGACAATAAATACACGAACATACGTTTTTTTCTCATTTTTTTTCATGACGACCTTCTTCGAATATGCAGTCTAGCTAATACCTACATATTCTCATAATCCCTCTCAATTCGAAGTGTTTCAATTCATTTATGTAATCCTCCACCTTGAAGTCGAACTGCTCATTTTTTTTCACAGACGTAAAGCCGTTTTATCTTTGGAGGCATCAAACCACACCGAGAGCACTACCGGGGCGTAAGTTGTCTTGCGGAATGAGGGCTCTTTCCTCGACTCGACTTCTACACAATATTTTATTTTATTACTTTTGTAATAGAATAGCAAGTTTGCACTACTGTAATTTTGTAATCTTTCTTTTTCCTCTTCCCAAATATTATTTTCCAACATAAACCTTCAAAGGCAATTCGTTCTCGACTATGATAAATAAGAGAGGTGTGATCTCTTCTCAGCGAGTGTAAATAAGAAAGTTTGAACTCGTACTCAACGATGATAATAACCGAGGAATCAAAGGTTAATGGATTCAACGATCTAATATTAATCAATCGTGCATATAGGAGGTTTCTCAAATCACGTGATATTTTTGGGCTCTTTAAATTCAATATTTATTTATATTGCATTGACTTGTTAATAAATCACCAGAGAGTTGTTCTAAATACAACAAGTTGTGCATCAGTTTGTCAATCAATATGTTTTAAATAATACTTGGCCAATTAAAAGAATATTTTCTAAGTACAAGAGAAATTAACAGATCACAAGCTTCCGCACGGGCCCAACTCTTGATAGTTGAACTAACATGCTCCAAGCTCCAGCTAGCTATCAGTCGACCTATTTAAGAACATATCACTCAATTTGCATCGAGAATCTATTTGAGCAGATTAGTGTCTCTTTGACACATAGAAGGTGACCTGCTAGCCTAAGATAGCTGCGCGGTAAGCGAGTAAAATCGACTAAACATTGGAGTTTGACATATTTCTCTTACACAAAACATGTTTTTTCAATGAACGACATCATATATAATCAATTATAATGTGATATTCATCACTCTTATTAATTACATATCTATCTCACACAACTTTAATCTTTCTCTCTCATCTTATGGTCTTTCAATTATTTGCAAATGCATTCTAATTTCTTCATCGTTTTATTATGATTCCTTGCTCTTCTCTGTCTTCATCCTATTCGATGTTGTGTTGACTTTACACAATAATGTTTTACACAAAATAATGTGCATTGCCGACAAGAAATTTGTTTTAACAAAAGAAAAACAAATAAAAACATGTGTATATATAATAAACACAATATTGTGAATTGCTTAAAGCAATTTGTATGTCGTGGGTCTGATTTTTCGCCAGCGAAGACCCAAGAGAAGGACAGGTACTGATCGTTAGGTCTCTTTCTTGTCCTTATTCTATCTAGAAAGGTTAATCTACACGATTTTTTTTTTCTCAAATATTCAGTGCAACTTGTAGATTTTGAGTTAATTACACGTACGATTCTTTTTTAAGGATAATGTCCTTAAAATTTATGATCTTTTTATTTTGTTAGAAACATAATATAACTTTTTAATTTAGCTTATAAAACATAAATTTTTAATTTAATTTGTTATAATTTTTCCTAAATTTTGGATGATCTTAAATTGGGTGTGATGTGACTCACACGTGACAATAATTTTTTTTAATTAATAATATGAATCGTGACATTTTAATTATCCAATATAACAATATATTGTGCTCATATTGTTATATTTTTACAAAGAAACTATTTTTTCTCATAGCAATAAATTATCTCTACACAAAACAATGAATATGATATGGGCTCACATGTGGTAATATATTTTTTAAGAATTAATTTTATAAATTCTACGTGTTAATAAAACTATACTGTTGGGAAATATTTTATAAGTGTTTTGATTCAGATTCCAATACCTCCCCTGAAAAGATGTAGTAAGACCAATACTGAATCTTAGTGTTTTGTCTAAGAACTCATATGTTAGGGAGTTCTAATTTTTCAGGTACACTGAAGGACATCCTCACTGAAGATTCAAGACTGCCCCAAAACTGAAGGACCTTCTCCTATGAAGTTTGTCCTGAAGTTTTGAAGTTGAAGCTAGAAGCCAAGTCCCTGCCAAACTGAAGTCCGGTACTGAAGATCCATCCTAAAGTTCTAAACTGAAGATCAGTACTGAAGTTATCTACTGAAGTCTGCACTGATGCTCCAATCTGAAGTTCTCCACTGAGAGATAGCCTAGCTCGTAGGCATTTCCTTTTATGGCAAAAATCTCAGTAGGTAAACAAGATCTTTTTGCAGACACCATAAATGGCAAAAAGGACGAAGACTCCAACGGGAAGAATTCAAATTCAAGCTCCGTCTCACAACGGCTACATCTTTGAGAGAGCACTATATATATTCCGCTACTTCGAACGCTTCAAACACCGGTTACCCCTGCTATCAACTCGCTATTGCTATCATCACTCTCAAGCTTTCAAAGCTTTCAGTCCAGAACACACCAAGCTCTCAGTTCTTATTTCTTAGTGTTCTTAGCAATCATTTTGTAACCGAAGAACAATCTTAGTTTTAGAATTAGTTCTAAGCTAGTAGTGATCAGTTTGACTGTATATCCAACCTTCACGGTTGATCACTGTAAGATTGTTATCTCTTGTCACGAACCTGCTTATGGTAGAGAATAAGGAAGAGATGGGGAGG
>JAPKLX010000060.1:1295819-1342874 GCA_026898415.1 Leonotis leonurus
AAAGAAAAACATAAAAATATTACATTATTTATCCAGATCCATTACATCTCTCCATTAAGTTGGAAACCCTCGACTAACATCGAGTACTCGTGGACGTAGGAGTTTTTATCTCCGAACCACGCAAACCAAATCACTGTCTATCTCTCTCATTTAAATTCCAGTATTCATTATTCTTTATCTATCATCAACTGAATATTGATTAAGTGAAAAGAGAAACATTGCATTAAGTTTTCTGAAACAAACGAGTAAGATTTAAAGCCACCACATTCCGCACACTTAAGTTATTAGTCCATCAGTCAAACACTAAGTGTAGACTGAAGGATTCCTAACTGAAAGTTCATCTCTCTCACTGAAGTTCCCTCCCTTCAGTTCAGGAGCACAAAAGTTTTAATTGTAAAAAAAATTGACTGGTGTATTTCCCCCCCCCCCCCCATACACTCAGTTCACTCGTTTCGGGACCAACAAGTGGTATCAGAGCAGTGTGTGTTTAATTACCACTGTTTCTAAAGACCCAAGGTTTTTAAACTGATCTTTCAGAAAATTCACTTGCATTTTTATCTAACATCTCAATGGAGAATACTCTCATGTTACCCATGTTCTCAGTAGAAGATTATGACTACTGGAAGTACAGGGTGTCTTCCTTCCTGAATGAGTATACAGCCGATGAGAAGAAAATCAGTGGACTGGATGACTATGCAAAGCATATCATTTCAGGAACGCTTGAAAGGCCCATGTTGGTACACATCCAACACTGTGAAACTACTAGAGAGATGTGGGAAACTCTCGAGCAAATGTGCGCTGGATCCGAGGAAATAAAAGAGAACAAACTGACTCTCGAGTGTCAGAAATATGATGCTTTTTTGCAGGTTCCTGGAGAATCCATCAGTGAGGTGGAACTAAGGTTCATGCAAATACTCACATCAGTCAGAGCACTGAAGCCTGACAAATACACTCGGCGAGAGATCAACCTGAAGATCGTATGGTGTCTTCGACGTGAAGACTGGTTGCCATACCAAATTCAAATCAGTGGGCGACCAGATTTCAACACGCTCACAACAGCTGCCATCTTCAGTGTACTGAAGAGTCACGAGACAAGGCAGAGAATATTGGATATCTCAAATCCAATCAAAGAAGCAATCTCAATCTCCACTTCCTCTCAAGATATTGTTGCCTTCAAGGCAGACAAAAGCCCAGCCAAAGAATCAAAGCCAGAGGCTCTAGACCTCGAAGGTATGACTAAGGCTGAATTAATGGAACAATACGTTTTAATGGCAAAACGTTTTGAACGTGCAGATCTGAAGAACAGTCGCTTCAGAAAGTTCCATAGAGACAACCGTGCCAGAAGAAGCACACCATCAACTGAACCTTCCACCTCTACATCCAATCAGGACGTAACTGCAACTCAGTCCAGGCCTGAACGACAACAGTACAACAAAGGTGTTTGTTATGAGTGTGGAGCTTCAGATCACTTCAAACCTGACTGCCCAGACCTTAGCAAGAAGGAAAGGGAGGAACTCAGGTTGAGAAGAGATCAAAGGAACGCTGAAAGGAAAGCCATGCTTGTTGATGATGATCCAGATCAAATCAACACACCCTCCAAGTTAAGCTATGAGAGACACTTCTCTGACTCTTCAGACGATGAAGACTTAGGACTTCTAGCCACTGAAGATGAGGAGTCAACTGAAGTATACTGCTTAATGGGCAATGGAGACTTTGTCCCTCAGGACCAAGGACCAAGGAGAGGTGCACACAAGGAGCAGTCCAGCTGGATCATAGACAGTGGATGCTCAAGGCACATGACGTTTCAGAAAGAAGCCCTCTCCAACTACACTGAGAAAGATGGTCCTCAGGTAACCTTTGGTGATAACTCAAAAGGTTTCACTAAAGGGTATGGTACTCTCAATATAGGGAATGTTTCCATTACTGATGTTTCCTATGTTGCTGGCCTGAAACACAACTTACTTTCAGTAAGTCAGTTGTGTGATAAAGGTTTTAATGTTGTTTTTAGTTTGATGAGTGCAGGATAAACAAGCTCATTGATGAGACCACTGTAATGAAAGGCCTCAGGGTAGGAAATATTTATGCTGCAGATTGGAAAGCAACCTCCCCTGAAACATGCCTGGTCTCAAAGAGCACTTCAGAACAAAGCTGGTTATGGCACAATAGGCTAAGTCACCTGAACTTCAAAGTCATTAACAGACTTGCAAGACACAGCCTAGTTCGAGGAATGCCTAACCTAGTCTTCGACAAAGACCATGTTTGTGGATCATGCCAAACTGGAAAGCAGATCAAAGCTTCATTCAAGACCAAAGAAACTACATCCACTGAGAAGATTCTTCAACTCTTACACATGGACCTATTTGGACCTGTGACTCCACTCAGTGTAAATGGTAGGAAATATTGTCTAGTAATTACTGATAATTTTTCTCGTTTTACTTGGACAGTGTTCCTAAGGAAGAAGAATGAGACAATGGAGCGCATACCTGAACTGCTAACAAAGCTGAAGAACCAAAAGTCAACCAATGTTATCACCATATGCACTGATCGAGGAACTGAGTTTCTCAATGCCAAGATTTCAGATTTATGTGCGCAAATGAGGATAGAACATCAGACTTCAGCTGCAAGAACTCCACAACAAAATGGCGTTGCAGAAAGAAGGAACAGATCATTGAAGGAAGCTGCAAGAACGATGCTATATAGTTCAAGAATTCCTAAGAAATTCTGGGCTGAAGCCATCAACACAGCTTGCCACACTCAGAATAGATCACTCCTCACCAAACGCCAAGGCAAAACCCCATATGAGTTATGGAATAACAGGAAGCCAACTCTTAAATACTTTCGTGAATTTGGTTGTAAGTGTTATATTCACAACAATGGCAAAACTCAATTAAAAACTTTTGATGGCAAAGCTGATCCAGGATTCTTCCTTGGTTACTCAGAGGAGAGTGCTGCCTATAGAGTTTTTAATAAGCATAGCCTTGTAGTGGAAATGACACCTCATGTTATTTTTGATGAATCTATTTTTGAGTACATGTTGAATCAAGTTGAAGTCATTACTGAAAGACTTCAGAATCTGAACATAACTCCTTCAGTTCAACATCCAAAGGAGGTTCTCATCTGGAGCTTAGAAGAAGATGATGAAGAGAACACCTCTACTGAAGAGACAAACGAGAGATTGGATCAAGACATGGAGTCCACTGAAGTTAGAACTTCAGAATCTGAAGATAGGACTCCAGCCCCTGAACCTGAAAATGAAGCTTCTTCTCCGACTGAAACTGAAAATCTCACCACTGAGATTTCAGTTAGAGAAGAAGACATCCAATCTGAAAATCTAATTGAAGTTCAGATTCTACCTGAAGTACAGACATCTACTGAAAATCTCACCACTGAGATTCCATCACCAACTTCAGGGAGTAACAGTCCAAACTTAGTCAATATTCCTATAACTGTTGCTACTAACGATATTTTGGCCAGTTTAGATAAAGCTATTTTGCAGGATATTCAACAAACTGAATATGTAAGAGCCAACAATCAAGGGGGAACAAGCATAGTCCCTCAGACTGAAGAAGAATTCAATCCATTTCAACGAAGCCCTTCAGTAACAACACCATCTCCCAGTCAGAGGATGGATCTCATGATTATCACTGAAGAGGATATGCGAAGAAGAAGAAGATGGATTGAAGATCACCCCACTGACTCAGTGATTGGAAGTCTACAAAGAGGAGTTCAGACCAGAAATCAGATTAAGGGAGAAATGGTCCAGCCATTAGCCACAGTTGAAGCTCCTACTGACTCCACCACTGAAGAACAACTTTTGATTAAAGCTGATGTTGCTCTGTTTTCAGATGAAAACTTCCTACACAGCTGCTATCTCTCCAACATTGAACCCAAAGACGCTCAGGAAACCCTTCAGGACATGAACTGGGTCTCCGCGATGCAAGAGGAACTGAATGAATTCACCAGGAACCAAGTGTGGGAACTTGTGGATCGTCCTAGGCATCAAGGTGTCATTGGTGTGAAATGGGTCTTCAAGAACAAGAAGGACGAGCTAGGAGAAGTTGTTCGCAACAAAGCTAGACTGGTTGCCAAGGGTTACTGCCAAGAAGAAGGAATTGATTTTGATGAAACCTTCGCACCAGTAGCCAGATTAGAAGCTATAAGACTCTTCCTCGCCTATGCAGCTCACATGAAGTTCAAGGTCTATCAGATGGATGTGAAGAGTGCATTCCTGAACGGCGTACTGAAGGAAGAAGTCTATGTGGAGCAACCACCAGGATTTGAAACTGACTACACCAAAGTGTATAAACTACACAAGGCTCTTTATGGGCTGAAACAAGCTCCTAGAGCTTGGTATGACACTTTGTCTGTTTTTCTTATTGAATCAGGTTTCAAGCGTGGATCAGTGGATAGAACTCTATTCACCATCAAGTATAATGGAGACATATTAATCGTTCAGATTTATGTTGATGATATTATATTTGGTTCGAAGTCTCAGATGCTTTGTGACAAGTTTGCCACGTTGATGAAGACTCAGTATCAAATGTCAATGATGGGAGAGATGTGATTCTTCCTAGGATTCCAGATCAAGCAGTCCCCTGAAGGCATCTTCATCAACCAAGCCAAATACACAAAGGAACTGATCAACAAATTTGGTGTTCAGAACAGCAAGGCAACCAAGATACCAATGAACACCAACGGCAGGATTGAACCAGATCCTGAAGGAAAGTCAGTCAGTCAGACTGAGTATAGAGGCATCATTGGATCCCTTCTATATCTCACTGCCAGCAGGCCAGACATCACCTTCGCAGTTGGAGTGTGTGCACGCTATCAAGCCAACCCTAAAGAGTCACACATGGAAGCTGCAAAGAAGATTCTGCGCTACCTGAAGGGCACACCCAACCTTGGCTTATGGTATCCTTCAGATGATAACTTAGAACTAACTGGTTATTCTGATGCTGATTTTGCAGGTTGCAAGTTAGATAGGAAATCTACTTCAGGAACATGTCAGTTTTTGGGAAACAAACTGATCAGTTGGTTCTCCAAGAAGCAAACTTCAGTTGCCACATCAACCACTGAAGCTGAATACATGGCTGCTGGAAGTTGCTGCTCACAGATTCTTTGGCTCAAGCAACAGCTTAGAGACTATGAAGTGCCTACCACTCAGGTTGCAATCTACTGCGACAGTTCAAGTGCGATTGCCATCACTCAGAACCCAGTTCTACACACAAGGTGCAAGCACGTGGACATCAGGCATCACTTCATCAGAGATCATGTTGAAAAGAAGGATGTCATCATAGAGAAGATCCATACTGACATTCAACGAGCAGACATCCTCACCAAGCCACTGGAAGAAGCTAGATTCAAAATGCTAAGTGGAAGACTTGGCTTACTGAATCCAGACCTCTCCTAAAGGTATTCACTGAAGGCTACTGAAGTACCATACTGAAGGAACTTCAGAATCTGAAGTTTTACAAAGGCCAAGTCCAAGAGGTTCCGTCAACTGAAAGATTTCAGAACAAGCTTCAAGATATGTTCAAAATCTGAAGATTACAAGGCCACTGAAGTTCACATATGTTGAATCTGAAGTTTCACCAAGGCAAAGTCCAGAATGCTACTTCAACTGAAATCTGAAGACCACTGAAACTTCACAGAGCCAAAACTGAAAGTATACACGTGGCACAACTTGAACTGAAGTACTTCAAAATCTGAAGTCACTACTGAAAGGGAGTCACTCAGATGCTAGTATCATCAACTGAAGTTTAACACTTGTATTTATTTCTTACATTTATTGCTCTAAGTGTTTCTCTCTTTAATTATGAATTTATGTCATTATCGTAATTATCTTTTAGCGTACCTCGATTTTCGCAAACTTATATGATACGCTATCAAAACATTAAATGCGTATCAGATCTCAACAGTGTAAAGTGAATGTACTTAAGTGCTATTTTTATATATTTTGACTTTAGGCTAGTCAAACGTCGCGAGTTACATCCACGTGCTACGCTTTCCCGCTCTTCTTCACTCTATTCTACGTGGCTCCACCCTGACCATTGATTTCAGTAAACATGCAATTGAATCCAACCGTTGATCTCATTATATATAATTCATCCTCTTCGACGGTTACCATTTTTGCATCTGCCTATTCTCAAAGCCTTACGCTAAAACCTTCTGTTTGCTGAATATTTGTGCGAAACACTTGTTGATAATATCTCTGTATTCTTATCAGTCTAAGTATGTCTTTTATCTCGCTTTAATATACCATTTCATGCAGACTGAAAATTCTAATAACTATCTGGTTTAATTTGTCAGATTGTCAACAATGGGCAAGAAACCACTTCCACCTGCAATGCCCATGTCCCAACTCTGCCAAAGGATTTTCTCAGAACCCACAGCTATCTACTCACAGACTGATGTAGATGAAGCCAAAATCATCTTTGAACTGATTAAATCAGTTGGTTTGGAAGCTCTCACAACACTTCGTCCTGTAAACACATATTCTGAATAGGTTGTCCTCTTCTATATCTCCCTAGGATATGATGGAGATCAGTTGGTCTCATCACTGCCAGTACGTGTCAAGAACAAGGAAACAGGCGATATCGTGACAAAGCATGTCCCACTGAACATCACAGAGATGCTTCAGTCAGTATTTCAACTGCAAAACAAAGGGAAGAGGAACCCAAACCAATTTCTAAAGTACAAAGCCGAGATCCAGGAATTATTTGATGAGATCCAGGCGGATGGCAAGTCCAGAGCTTTCAGTACAGCCAACAACAACAAAGGACTCATCCGTCCTGCCATGCGCATCCTACTGGATGTCGTCCAATTGTGCATCCTAGGCAAGAAATCATCTCATGAACAACTCAGCTGGCAGAAACTGAGCCTGATGAGAAGCATCTATGCTGCTGACGGATCCAACTGGGTCGCAGTAATGGAGGAGCTTCTACTAGCTGAAGCTCAGAAACTGAAAGAAGTAAAAGACGGGATCACCATGGTTGGAACTGAGACGATGAACCTTGCTTCCAAGGTTTCTGTACTGATCGAGGCCCGTTTCAAAAATGCAGCCAAGTTATTTCCTGACTGCTCTCCGTTTGAACAGAAACTTTTGTTCAGTTCGAATCTGGATGTACTTACATCCATGTATGGCAAAGTCAAAGCTATTCAGATGGAATCTGAAATTCCGTCCCCTGATGTTGACCCCATCCGTGCCATAGAAGACTATGATGAAGCAGCCCCTTCGTCACCTCCCAAGATCTCTCCACCAAAACCCAAGAGGAAGAGAAATCTCGCTCGTCGTCCCCTGAAACTGAAAAAGCCAGTCCTGGCTTTGTTTGATGAGGATTCTCCTCCACCTTCACCTCCTTCTGAGGATGAGACTCAGTACAAACTTGTCAAGCGCCCCCGCAGATCACTTATATTGACTGCTGATCTTCAACGCTCCATATCTCCTGATGATACTCTCCCTCTCACTCAAATCCTCAACCCATCAGGTAAGCCTCCTACTCCCAAATCTCCTTCACCCCCTCTCACCCCCACTGAAACCGTGGTTCCCATCTCCTCAACCCAATCTGAACCTATCATCATCTCTTCACCACCATCCTCTCCTCCTAATCCTCCACCCACTGCTTCATCCCACCCTGAAACACTCACTGAAACCATTAACATTCCTCCCACTGAACCCCTCTCATCTCATACTAACATCCATTCCACTGAACCTTTATCACAACTTTCACCACCAACTGAAACCTTACCTTCTTCCCCTCCCACTGAAACCCATGCTACAACTGAAACAATTCTACCACCACCAACTCTTATACCCACTCCCACCTTCACTGAAATACATCACTCATTCATAACTCAAGAACCTCCTTCACCTTCCTCACCTCACATCGCTCAGCTTGAATCTCAGCCTGAACCCCAGCACAACACACCCTCACCCTCTTCTTATCTTTCCTCACCTGAACCCACACCCCCTTCACCACCTCACACTGACCCAAACCCGACCTCATCTGAACCCCCACTTATTCAAACTGACCTTTCCTCACTCCCAACTGAACCCTCACCACCCACTTCACCCCCCACTGAATCTGAACCCCCGCGCCACGAAACCCACGACCATGCCTCCACCTCCGAACCCACTGCAACTCCTGCTCAATCCTATCTCAACCATCTTGAGTTGCAGACCATCCAACATCTCACCGCCAATTTCCCTGAACTTTACAACCACCCCCATCTAGCCCAAGCCTGCCAACGCCTCTGGTCTTGGAGGATAATTCGATTCTTGGACTCTCAGGCCCTGGATTACAAGATTCAATTAGGTGGCATGAGTTCATTTTTGCTTGAGGAAGCCGATCTCCAGGCTTGTTTTCAGTTTTCCAACGCCCATGATGCATTTCTCAATGCTGAGGCACTTATTGAGGCCCAACTGGCCCACGCTGAGTCCTCAGCTGGGCGTTCATACATAAGAAGGACTTCTTCTGCTGGTCCCTCCTCTTCAGCTCCTTCTCAGTCCATGGCCATTGTGCCTTCTTTTGCTGAAACTTCTATTCCTGAGGCCCCTACCTCAGATGATATTTTTATTGGCGCTCACCGCACGTTTGTTGCCTCTGAACTCAAGAAGCATTTTGATGCTGAGAGTTCACGCATAGCCAATCATACCTCTGCCCTCATCAACGCTCTCCAGGCAAAATATTCGGAGCAACTGGAAGCACAGGCTCTTAAATTTCAGACAACAATCGCTGTGCTCACTGATGACAATGCTAAACTGAAGAAAGAGATTTCTGCTCTCAGTGCCGATATTCCTAATCTTATTCAGAACGCACTGAAATCTCAACTGCCTATAGTGACTGATTCAGTTCAGAAAGAGCTCAGCTCACGCACTCCTGACAATACAAAGTTCAAAAAGCTTATTCTTTCCTGCAACAACAACCGTTCACATCTTTCTTCCCTCAGATCAGACTTCGACAAAGCCTACAAAGATCTTTCTACTATCTGCACTGCTCAAGGAAAATCCATTGCTCGCCAACGCACTCGCCTGAGAACTGCCCAGAAGCGTGCTGATTCTGCCTTTGTCCTGGCTGAGCGCGCCAAATCCATTGCTGATGCTGCAAGCACTGCTGCTATGAAGGCCTGCACTACTGTCCGTAAACGATTATCAAAGACCTCAGCAGCTGACCTTGTCATCTCCAACAACCGTGCTCGCATTACCCATCTGGAACAGTTTTGCACAAACATAGTTACTGAGCATGGCATTGATTTTCAGTTTCCTGGTGTCAAACCTGTCCCCTGGATTGATGACCACTCACTTCCTGAAGGCTCTGCTGATGCCAATAAGGGGGAAGGGACAGAACCTGAAAACCCTGAGCAAACACAGCAAGAAGAAGAAGAAGACAATGAAGAAGAAAATGAAGACAGAGAAGACACTCCTGATATTGAATTAACTGATGATGACAAGGAGTGAATTCAGCAAATGACAAGGACGGACTTTCAGTTGCCGTGCCTTTAGTTCTGAACTTAATTTTCTGTATTTCATTATGTACTGAACTCTCTGTACTGAACCTCATCAATGAATGGAATGCAATTTTTTTTGTCTATCTTTGACCTCAACCTGATGACAACCATCTAGTTGTCCAGGCTCTGATTCATATATTTTTTTTGGTTTGATTTACCTAACTGATTAACTAACCCATCTTTTCTTATAGTTAAGTATTCTCCAGTTTAAGGGGAATTCCTTAACATAGATAGATGTTTTCAGGTTAGGTATTGGCATCATCAAAAAGGGGGAAATTGTTGGGAAATATTTTATAAGTGTTTTGATTCAGATTCCAATACCTCCCCTGAAAAGATGTAGTAAGACCAATACTGAATCTTAGTGTTTTGTCTAAGAACTCATATGTTAGGGAGTTCTAATTTTTCAGGTACACTGAAGGACATCCTCACTGAAGATTCAAGACTGCCCCAAAACTGAAGGACCTTCTCCTCTGAAGTTTGTCCTGAAGTTTTGAAGTTGAAGCAAGAAGCCAAGTCCCTGCCAAACTGAAGTCCGGTACTGAAGATCCATCCTAAAGTTCTAAACTGAAGATCAGTACTGAAGTTATCTACTGAAGTCTGCACTGATGCTCCAATCTGAAGTTCTCCACTGAGAGATAGCCTAGCTCGTAGGCATTTCCTTTTATGGCAAAAATCTCAGTAGGTAAACAAGATCTTTTTGCAGACACCATAAATGGCAAAAAGGACGAAGACTCCAACGGGAAGAATTCAAATTCAAGCTCCGTCTCACAACGGCTACATCTTTGAGAGAGCACTATATATATTCCGCTACTTCGAACGCTTCAAACACTGGTTACCCCTGCTATCAACTCGCTATTGCTATCATCACTCTCAAGCTTTCAAAGCTTTCAGTCCAGAACACACCAAGCTCTCAGTTCTTATTTCTTAGTGTTCTTAGCAATCCTTTTTTAACCGAAGAACAATCTTAGTTTTAGAATTAGTTCTAAGCTAGTAGTGATCAGTTTGACTGTATATCCAACCTTTACGGTTGATCACTGTAAGATTGTTATCTCTCCATTAAGTTGGAAACCCTCGACTAACATCGAGTACTCGTGGACGTAGGAGTTTTTATCTCCGAACCACGCAAACCAAATCACTGTCTATCTCTCTCATTTAAATTCCAGTATTCATTATTCTTTATCTATCATCAACTGAATATTGATTAAGTGAAAAGAGAAACATTGCATTAAGTTTTCTGAAACAAACGAGTAAGATTTAAAGCCACCACATTCCGCACACTTAAGTTATTAGTCCATCAGTCAAATACTAAGTGTAGACTGAAGGATTCCTAACTAAAAGTTCATCTCTCTCACTGAAGTTCCCTCCCTTCAGTTCAGGAGCACAAAAGTTTTAATTGTAAAAAAAATTGACTGGTGTATTCCCCCCCCCCATACACTCAGTTCACTCGTTTCGGGACCAACATATACAATCGTAAATTTTGCAATTTTATTTTTCTAAAATATAAATCATTACCATAAATATAGAGTAAAACACAATATTTTAAAAAAAATAGAAGCTCACTATAAACCGAACTTTAATTTTTTTTAATATAAAAAAATAGATAAATTAAAATAAAGAGGTGACGATTTTAGTTTAATTTATATTTTAATAAAAATATTGTGCTTTCTATTTTAAAATATTTTAAAAAATGTAAGATTTACAATTGTGATATACAATATTCGTTTATGAATGTTTGTTACATTTTGACCCGACATCTATTTTAATATAGTGCTTTGACTTTGAATGGAAAGATTTGAATTTGGTTCCCATTTATTATTATTATTTAATTGAAATGTGTGTACTATAAATGAAAAATTTAAAATGTAACAAAGATTGATAGACGAACCAAAAGTGAAATATGTAATGAATAAACATTAGTGGACGACTGTAATACAATTTAACTGACACATATTGATACATGTGAGTCCATATTATACTTGATTTTTTCTAGTGTAGAGATAATTTATTGCTTTAAGAAGCTAATTCAAGAAACAAGAGTTTTTTTTGTACAAATAATATGAATACAAGTACAATATTTTATTATATTGGATAACTAAAATGACATACTTGATTTATTAAATTAATTGTTAAAAAATTATTTTCACATATGAGCCACCTCATATTCAATTTAAGATCACCCAAAATTTAGAAAAAAAATGCAATAAATGTAAAGGTAGTGTATTTTAAAGTTAAATTAAAATGTTATGTTATATTTTCAACAAAATAAAAATATGGTGAATATTAAGACAATTACCCATAGTTTTTATGTTAATGATTATTACAATTTATATTAGGATTCACTATATAGAAACATTTTAATTGAAATAGTAATAAATTTTATACTAGTACTACTACGCGCCTAGAGCACGGTATAATATATATCTTGTTAATATATAATTAAAATATATCTAAAAATATAAGTAGACATGAAATAATTAAAATATATCTACATAAAAATCAAAATAATGATGAAATAATTAGAAGTCTAAAAATTTAATTAAAATATCATACCTTATTATATTTTTCAAAATAAGTACGAAAAATAATTAATGATATATTGAATAAATAATAGAATAATTAGAATAATAATATTGATTATTTAAAATATAAAACTTGAATAAAGCGTCCTAGATAATCATATTTTAAAAATAACTTTCATTTAAAAATATGCTGTGAAAAATTAGTTATCAAAACTTTATTTTAATATATAAGTATATTTGTTATTTTTGACATGAATTGATTAAAATTAGTAATTATATTTCATAAGTGAATTTCATAATCGATGTCCTAGGATCTATTTTATCTTATTTCACTCAATTCTTGTTTTATGTGGATATGATACTCGAATTATCTATCTACTATATGTGTGTATTTTTGATATATCAATCTCTATAAATACAATACTCGACTTTGTCTATCTAATACATATTTTTGTGTTAGGAAATAGTATGATGAGACTATCGACATTAGTTTCAAGCAAAACATCCGTAACTGTTATATAAATATATTATATATATATATATACGTACAGATTACAATATATTTTTACGTTAGTATTAAATATGGCATGAATTATTATGTCTAAAAATTAATATGAATAATTTTTGTACTCAAAAATAGCGGACCGATCCTTTTAATAAAATAAGAAAGAAGCCATACAAATAAAATATTCGATTATGTCAGGACATAACACGAAACATATATATAAAAGTGATATACTCCATCCGTCTCATTAAATATATATCATATTTTGATCAAAAAAATTTCACATTTTTTTAAGCAAAATATGACATATTAAATGACACATTAACCAAACAGTAAATTGCATATGTATAGCTGCAAATGCTTAGGGACACATCCTTTTGTCGTTGAGCACGTGCTTCCTCAAACCAGGAATATGAATTTCTTGGAAATATTTTCTCCAATTTATTTCTCTTACATCAATGGCAAAGGTGTTCTGCTCCTCTTTCGACATTTCAGACAATAGCTTTTGGGTGTTCCCAACGTGGAATCTGTGTAATACAAATATTAGGAGGAAACAAACAATTATTCACACGCATATTAGGTTTTTAAATCGAGATGGTTTGAGCAAGAAAAGGACATCTGTCCTATTTAAAATGTGCATATATTTAATAGCATATACCTGGCTTTGAAGAATCCCAAAAATTCATACATCTTGCATAAGTGCTCAGCATATGCAACTTTTGCTTTACATTGCTTTTGTACTTTGATCTCATTTGTCTTTCCAAAACGTCCAAATATTTCTTGTCTCGTATAGTTTGAGAAATCATCGAAATTGTCGAAATATTTGATGTCTGTAACCTCATCGTAGTAATTGATACGAGTGAAACTTTCAGACTCTATTAGAGGCTCAGAGCTGAAATATTCATGAATATATTCGAAAAATTCCGAATATCGCAGTGGGTTCACAAAATCAGAAGCCAATTGGTAGACGTTCAGCTCTGATTTAAGCATACTTCCATGCTTAGCAATTGCTGCAATTGTTGTGTTCACCACCATGTCTAGTGGGATCTGATCATCACAACACAGCATTATATTATCCATTAGAGTTTTATATATCAGTAAAGCAAGCTTGGTAAGTACTTACAACATCCATTGGAGTATCAGGTTTGCCAATAAAAGCAGGAAGCTGTCCTTTCCCATACGATATAATGATTGGATCAAACATCCTATGTATAGTAGTATGCCAGAATAGAAAATAAATTAATAAACAATTTATTACTACAAATTAATAAAAGTATTAGAGAATTAAACAAAAAAAATCACCTATTTCCCTGTATCCAACCAGGATAAGGTTCTTTAAAGCAGCTTTCTATAACAGATGGTCGAATTATAATGACTGGTATATCCCCTCTCATTTCGTGAATTACCATTTCTGCCATTGCTTTTGTCAAGTGATAAGTATTATACCATCCATACTTTCTTGCTCTGTTAACATAGACATACAAGAAAGGTGAGACCATTTCTTGCTCTCATCCGAATATTGTATTCAGGGGCGTAGAAAGAAATAATCAAATAGAAAAGAAAAGAAAAGGGAAGCTTCTTCACCTCTCCATTCCAAGCCTTTTCATATCTCTGGTGGTATCATAGTTTGAAGTAGCCTTGCATGATCTCAATGCCAAATTTATTTCTTCACTAACATCCAGCCTTGGACATATTTCTCCATTACCCCCAATATTTCTTCTTCTATTCTCCCCCATCATTAATGGCTTCTCTAAAATGATCCCTTCCTTCTCTCCATTCACATAGACTACACAAACATCCCATATATCATGTACCGGTGGTGAAAATAATAATAATAATAATAATAAAGGAGGTTAATTACGTACGTACCGGTGGAGATGTGGACAAGTAGCTCAAGGTTCTTGCATGCCTTAGCAAACCTTATTACTCTTTGAGGACCATTCACGTTAGTGTCAAGCAAAACATCGTACCTGATATATATACAATATATTTTTACGTTATCATTCATTAAATTAACATGGATTATTCTGTCTTCATTTAATTAGTAATTACCATGGCAAAAATTAATGTATGTCTGGAAAGTGTTTGAAGAAAAGGTTAAGAAAACAAACCTTTCATTCAAGGTTGTAATGGCTGCAGACTGAATAATAACATTAACATCTTCCATAATTGATCGAGCAGAATCTGAATCCATGCCTAAGTTGGGTTCGCAAATATTACCGACAACTGGTATCAGCTTCTCCTTTATATATTCCTGGTAATCTTTTCCATGGTTTTCTTGGACACATCCAAATAAATCGGATTTTATAAGCTAAAAACACAAAGAAGATTTTCATATGTAGTTTAGTATAGTCAAATTTAATTACTATATGAAGAAAGATAATAATAAAATAATTTAGAGGACAAAACAGCATACTTCTTTCTGCAATCTATCCATTGCTGCTTCAGTCTCATCTGCTTTTACAAGTACGTAAATCTTACCCACGGCTGTTGACCTCAGTATCTTCTCTACCAGAACTGCAGTATTTAATTATATAATTGTTATTTACAAACTAATAGACGTAGTTATGCATGCATGAAATTGTTATATTAATTAAAATATCTTTACAAAAAATAAAATAAAATAAAATAAATAATTATTTATTATGTATAAGCAAACCTTTTCCTAGAAGGCCAGTTGCGCCGGTGAGGAAAATGTTTTTTCCTTGAAAATATTTAATTATTCCGATTCCTGTTCCAGATTCCAGTTTTAGTGGCATCTCCAACTCTTTATTAATGGTTTCAGAACCGTTGACGACTGCTGCTTTTATCCTACTACTATGTTGGCAAATAATTCTTCTACTTAGCTGGATTTGCTTTGCTTCATTACCTAACAACGAAATCTTGGATTTGTCACAAGAAAAACCCTTTATTTCATTAATTGATGGGCAAAAGAATGGGATATTTGTCAGCAACATGGCTTACTAGATACTATATATGAGAGAGGGACTAGTGATCGAAAGAGAGAGAGACAGAGGCAGGTGATCAGAATGAATAATTTGCTTCATCAATTACTGTACATTTATAGGAGTAAAATTGCATATCCCACTTGTGTGTCCTTATTAGTTTTTTATTTTTATTTTCAATTAAATTTTCTTATATTTTAATTCGAGTTTAGGCTAATTGAATAGGAATCGGTTCTCAAACTATCACCACTTTTTCAATATTATTGACTTACAATCCCGAGACCTCAATCAATTATATTTCAAACAGCTCGAGAAACTAATTAATCCATCCTTAAACAAAATTTTCGGTATTTTGAAAAAATAAGTGTGAACATTGCCAAGATAAGAGGATGTTTAATACTCTTTTCGTCCAACTAATTATGACACGTTTTATATTCAATTAAGTGTATTAATTATAACAATGAAATGTGCAATAACTAATTAGACAAAGGCAATACTTTTTAACTTAAAAAACTACACAGTTTTGAGCGGAATTGGATCAGTATCTCATACATCATATTTCACAATCAAATTTATAATGTTAATTATTATATATTAAAATTTTAAAAATTATTATAATGAAATGAATCATAGTAAGCGATTATTTAAAACATAATAAATTTTTAAAAAATTATACTACCTCAGTCTTCTTTAACACTTTGACTCGCCACGTGTTTTAACGTAATGTTTTGAAGAAAAGTGTACTTAGTCGAGTTTGGTTCCTACATGATTTATAATTTTTTAATTGAATTGTGTGTACAAAATTGTTAATATAAATGAAAAGTTTTAGTGTTAAAACAGTGGTGGTCCGGTGGACGGACTAAAAAGAAAATATGTTTAAAATATTGATGGATGGACCGAGTATACCTTAATTTTGAATTTATAAAGTTTAAAAATCAATTAAAAGTGACATTAAATATTAAGAAATAATTATATACTCTATTTAGATGAGATAAACCTAATACTAAGTAAAAAATTAAAATAAAGCATATAAAATTAAAATCAATCAAAAAAATAAAATTAAAAATAAAAATTGAATCATAAACATGAAATGTATATAAGATACTGGATCTGTTTGATTTTGAATTTACATGGCATTTACAGTGTTCATTTCCACAAGTAGTTTAAGATAAATTTGACTTCGAATTAGTTTTTTTTTTTTTTATGTGCGTAATTACAGTTCAATGATTTTGTATAAACTTTTTATATATTAATTTTATTTTATTAGTCCATAACTGATTATGAAGAAGTATTATAATTCAACTTTCCAATTAATGATTATACCATGATGAACCAGGCTACATTTGAGATTCAATATTTAGTAATAATATATATTAACAAATTTTCCTAAATTATAATAAATTTTATTTATGTCCTTATAAGTGTGAAATCATGCACTAACTGGTTTGGTTTGTTTAGCCAAACAACTACCACATCGCCTAGAAATAACATTTATAGTCAGTTCGAGTTCAAAAAGAAAAAAAAAAGGGAGACTGTTAAAACTTCACACTAAAGATCGTTACGGTATTAGTATAATACTTCATCTATAATATGCGTACTTTGACCAAAAATTTCTTATATTTTTTTTATTATATATAGTGTATTTAAATAAATGAGACCGAAGGAATAACTTATTAGTAATAAGATAAGTAGCATATAGAAATTGTTGAGATCATGGTTTGAAGTTGTCAAAATATGCCTTGTATTTAAAATTATAATTATCAATTTGCACTTATATATTAGCTCAAGTTATTGTTAAGCGTAGTAAATTAAATTACAAAAAATACAACGACCATCTATTATTTATCTTTGCTTCAATAACCAAACTAGTAGGCATACTTTTACAAGTTCCACTTGCACTTAACAAAGTCTTTAAATAAGCATTAATTAAATGTTAATAAACGGGCCGATATATAATTAAATAAATCATGTTCACTCTAGTCATGAGCTGTAAAAAACTGTGTTAGTTAGATTTCAATTATAATATTTTGATCATGAAGAGGTTTTCAAAAGAATCGTAACAGTTGCAATTAGATTGTAATCGAATTATAATAGGCGGTTTCATAAATTATAATTATTTTTTTCGAAAGTTCGGTTTCGAACCGTTACAATGTAGAGAACGGTTCTACTCCGGTTCCAAAAGTTCGGAACGGTTGAACCGACAGTTCTGAATTATTGATTCTTCAAATTTATTATAATAAAATTTTTCTATTTCAAATTCAGTTTATTATGTAGAATCATTGTTTATAACTTAAATAATTACATTTTAACTCGTGAATTTATGTAAAGTACACATTTTTAAGTCGGTTCAAATCAGAACTATTGGTTCGAATTAGAACTGTTCTTCGACAGTTTTAAATTCGAACCCTGAACCGTTATAACAATATTTTAATTACGATTTCTAAATAATGAAATCGTGAATCGACGATTCAGTTACGGTTTATGATTTAAATCGTAACCGTAACTATGAACTGTTCTACTCAAGTGAAATGTTATCGGTGCCACTGAAAGCATAATTTTCCGAATTTTTTTAACGTGACATATTATTGAATAAAACTTTGAAGAAAACCGTAGATATATTAAAAAATGAATTGTTTGACAAATTTGTGTTGTGGATCTGTGGTTACAGAGCATGTTCTTGTCTGTCGGAGCCAAAGAAGGTGGAGAAGAGGAAGGAGAGGGCGAAATTTTGTATCAATTTTTTTCATCCATTTAATCCAAAAATTAAAGACAAATGTATATATACATGTTCACACACGATTCAAAATTGTCGACTTTTAACTCGTTTGGTTGTACCAAATTAATCAAAACATAATGTTGTTACTTGTAATAATAAATTAAGAGCATGGGATCTAGCCTTACTATTAATATTCAATAGCTCTTAATTAATAATCACTTTGTCCCAATAAGGTTTGTCCCAATAAGGATGACACATACTTTTGAGCACGGTTATTAATAAGATTGTATAAATTAATATAAGAGTGATAAAAATTGTAAGGTAAACATCTTTTTAAAGAGATAATTTTTACTACTTTTGAAATGTGTCATTTTTAGTGCGTCACAATAAAGAAATTTTGTCAAACTTAGTGAAACGAATGAAGTATATTCTTTATCTTTGTTATACTCCCGGAGTTGTATTTCAATGATTTAGTGTGGTCCTATATTTATATTATACTACAGCCACTAAAATTTCTGGTCTTTTATTTCACAAGTATGTTTTACAAGCATAATGTTGATGAGATATATATATAACTTTTTTTGTCTTGATCCCAATTTAATACAAAACAAGTCCGAACTAATTGAATATATATATATATATATATATATCTAATTATTAATCAATGTATAAAACATCAATTTAAACTTAACTCAAAAAATATCAAATTAACTTCATAATTCTTTACTATCTGAATTAATGAAAAGTATTAACTAGTTGTAAAAAGCTCGATAAAAATCAATTGTTTTGCCACAAGACTTGGCATAAACAGATTTGTAATTATCCAATTATATTGTTCCCCTTTTATTTTTATTTTTAAATTGTAAATATTCGAAAAAAGGCTTTGATGACTCAAGATTCATATTAGGAAAAGGAGAGTGAGGGTAAGAGGGGGCAACCCTCGGCCCCATCATCCAATTCGCTCCAACAGACAGACATGTTTCTTTAGTAAAAGTAACTTCATCACTTTCGTATACCCATCGGACGATAGCCCTTTCGGGAGTTTCTTAGGGACCGATTCAGTCTGTGTAAATTAGCTGTACCCAAAAAAGCTTGCATTGACAGGTAATTGTGTTTTTTACAAGATTTTTTATTGCATCCACTAGATGTCATTATAGGGGATCCCTAGTATGGCATTTTTCAACCATGTAGAATCAAATTTTAAAACAATATCTTAATAGGTAGGTAGAACTTTATTCGGTACTTGAATGCCAAACACATAACATAAAATGTAATAAAATAAGTGTAGCAACCTGTGATTTTTCTATGAGTGAAGCTATTGATAGCGAATCAAATTATCTATTGCTTACTAATATAATATTTCTTATTATATTAATAAGATGTGATACGTGACATGATTAAAGCTCAATATTTAAGATATATATAAAAAATATATATTTTTTAAATATTTAAAATCATTAATTACATAGCTTATCACGATCTTATTAACATATATGACATATTAAATTATAGAAAATTCGGATTGTAGTGATAGAGTTGTGTGAAAATTTGTTTCATTGGTTGGGAAACATCACCAAAAAAGATTGAAGTAAGAAATTATTAAAATACTCAACTAAAAAAAGGCACAGATCACAGCAAAACTACTACTCTCCAAAAATTAATATTATATTAAATTGAGCAATGTCTTTAATTCAGTGATTTGATACTTTTGTAGACAACCCATCTGTGTTAGAAAAATTGGATAAAGAAAAATGAACGTAAAACCAAAAACATATATAATTTAAAAATAAAAGGATGAGTCCAATTTTTAAATGAGTATATATGGTGTTTGATTCTTGCTCAAATATATTTTTTTTTTTTCATTAAGTATGGAGAGAAAGAGCAATAAAGTGATGATGAGTACAACTCTTCTAAGTAAAAAAATAATTACACGTTTCACTAGAATCCGAAACAAAAGCTCATTAATTAGTAAATTCTAATTAAAGTCTGACGATCCAAGTTACTTGAGATTGAGATCCGTTATGAATTATTATAGGCATTATTATATAATTATTTTAAACTCTAACGTTTAAACTCACAAAACAACTTAGATTTTCAAAGTTAGGAAGGGTGCTAACACAACTCCAACGTTCGATAATTCTAGGTAAATTAACACATTTTGAACCCTAAAGCAAATAATTGTAGGCAAATTAACACATTTCGAAACTAGCTTTAGGGTTGGAATTGCTCATGAAGTATATACGTTATGATTTTTTTGCTACTTAACTTAATTAATATTTTCTTATTACTATACACATACTTTTTATTATTGGTAATATTTTATAATTTCAAACATCTCTAATATATAATTTATTATATTTATTGGTAAGTTAGTACAATGAATATATAAGTATACATACAACTTATCATTTACATATATTAATGTAAACGATAAATTTTTATATTTAATGTCTATGCAAAATTGTATGAATACTAAAATAAAAAGATTATATGTGCAGGACCTGTAGGTTAAATTTTTTACAAAATAACAAAAAAATTTAAATTATTAGGAGCTTGAATTATTGGATTATGATAAACACATATTATTCATAATTTTAATATGTTAATTAAATATAATTTTTCGTGAACTATTGAATAGTATTGTCCATTTAATGCTAATTTTGTTATTTTTCCCTTAAATCACTAAACTTAAAAAACCTTTAAAAAATAATAAAATTTTGCTACATAGTTAGAATTGTGGCAACACCAACCTAACTTTACAATTATTGATAATTAAACCATTATTTTATAGATTTAAAAAGTTTGTCACAATTAATATCTACAGTTAGTCCAACATATGTATACCATATTTCTATTTTGTTTAATTACAAAAATACTATCAAAATATTATAGTAAGAAAAAAAGTAAAAAAATACAAAGATATATTAAATTTAAGTTTGTGCTTATTAATTTAATATTGTAACTTAGGGGAGATAAATAATAGCCTTGATTAAATTTAGCAAGTTGCAATAGCTGGAAATATTCAAAAGAGCTGTAACTACCATTTTTTTTGTTCTTTATTTCCCTTTATTTGTTAGGTGAAAATATCTAACTATATTTTGTGTTTAACAAATAAAATCATAAAAACCTCTTTTTTATGTTTTTTCTCTGTCACCCAACCCACCTGGTAATATTCTATACAGAAGCATCGTATTTAAACAAAACCTGGAAATTAACTTCACCAAACCAATAAGTTGTTAATATTTTAGTCATATTCAGACAAGAGAGTAATATAAATTATACGTTTTTCTAAGCGTATTATTTAAATTGACTATGCTACTTGATCATTAGAAGTAGTTATATATGAGAAGGAAAAAAATATATAAGGTGATAATTATTTAAAGTAACAAGTTGAACTAAATATATATCACATAACTAAATATAAACGAAGGATATATAGTTGAAAAACAAACTCTCCACTTTTACAATAATTTACAATTTCACTTTTAATAAGGGTTCACATGTTAATTAATTTCGTCACTGTATATTTATTAAAATTCATTTTGATTGTAAAATATTTTAGATCTATGCCTATAATTTACTATTTATTTCTTATATAAACTGATTATTACTATTTTTATTCTTAAAAGTTTACAAGAGCAATTTGTTATTTTGTTATAATTGTAAGATCTCTTATATATTTATATCTCTTCTAACAATACTATTAAATGCATGGAATTACATACTTTTTTTAAGCATTTACTTCAAGGGTACAGGTTAATTAGACTCATTTTTCACTTCGGAATGTCCATTTAGATTAGACCAATTTTCTGTTTCGATAAAAATTAACACCTTAACGTTTAATAACCATATTTTAATTAAGTTCTAATGATATATCTTAATTAACCTTAGACGCTCGACTTGTCTGCTACCTGGATCACTGTCCTAGATAGTTTTATTGGGCCTATCTTCAGTTTTTCGTACATAGACAAGGGCATCACATTGATTGAAGCCCCCAAATCTAGCATGACTTGATCAATTCTGGTGCTTCCGATTACACAAGGGATAAAGGGCATCCCTGGATCCTCAGATTTGATTGGTAGATCTCTCTTTAGTACTGCAGAGACATTCTCCCCCACAAGGAATCTTGCATCGTCAGTGTATTGTACTTTCTTGGTATACAGCTTCTTTAGGAATTTTGCGCATCTTGGCATGATCGTGACTGCAGTCACAAGTGGAATGTTGACTTCCACCTTCTGGAATACCTTGAGCAGTTCTTTCATCTCTTCAGCTTCATTGGTCTTGGCCAGCCTCCCTGGGAAGGGTGGCTTGTTGTAGATGTCCTCCTCCATAGCCTTTTTGGGCGACTTGACTTTTGGTTTGGGTTATGGTTTCTTGACTTGCTCCTCCTCTTTAGTTTCTAGCTCCTTTGGATCCACCATTACCGCATTGAAATGTGGCTTGGGATTCACCTGGACTCCTTGCTTATTGTTCATCTTGACGATAGCCTATGTCAAGTTGGAGATCTGGTTGGCCAGTGATTGTAGGGCTCCTCGATTTTCTATCTTTAACTTCTCAAAGTCATTGGACAAGTTGGGTACTGTCTCTGAAAGAGCGGCCCCTCTTAGCTGATTTTGATGTTGAGCTTCGGGTAGAGCTTGGTAGTGATTTCCTTCATATCTCAAGTTCTCGTGGTTCCTCCATCCTAGATTGTAAGTTTGTGAGTGGGGATCAAATATTTTTCTTGGGTCTTGATAATGATTTCCTCCGTTGTTGGTATGCCTAAAAGCATTGGCTTTTTCTTCTTCTTCCAATAGAGTGGGGCATTCCTTGATCAAGTGAGTGGTTGCATAGCACAACAGGCATGCCTTGACATTCTTCTTAACGGTTAGCTTCATCATCTCCATCATCTGCTTCATGGTGGCACATAGGTCCGAGAGTTCCGTCTTGGCCTGTGGTGCAAAGGTGTCTTCCATGATTCTGGTTAAGGAATGTGCATCATCTCAGGATTCTTCTACCATGTAGCTCAACAACCTAAAGGCTTCTTGTTCAAGATAGAGCATCTGCATGCTGCATTCAGAAATTATCGCTCGTCAGGCCTCAATCCGTTGACATAGTATTGGATCAAGTCATGGTCAGAGATGTTGTGTTGCGGGCACTTGGCCAACATGAGCTTAAATTTATTCTAGTAGGCATAGAGTGACTCTCCGACTCCCATCTGGATGGTGCTTATCCTTTTTCTTTCCATCTGGATTCTCGAGACAGGGTGGGGGTACTTTTCCAGGAACTTCTACTGCATTGTTTGCCAAGTCGTGACACTACCTGCAGGTAAAGTGTAAAGCCATTCTCGAGCAGTATCTTGAAGTGAAAAAGAAAATGATACCAGTCAGATATACTCCCTTTTTGCTGCATCATTGGTCCTGATTATTCCTAAGACATCTCAAAGTCTTGCAAATTCCTTTGCGGATCCTCTCCTGGTAAGTCACCGAACTTGGGCAAGATCTGGATAAAAGGGTACCTAAGTTCCCAATTGTCTGTTATCTCGGGCAAGGTAATGCCCAAGGGTTTGAGTTTGTTGTTGTTGGGGAACATCATCTCCATAAGCGTCTGCTCCGGAGGTGCATTCTTATTTGCATTTTCGTTTTCATTTTTCTTCGCCATTCTTGCTGCTTGACGGGCTTCTTGCTCAAGTTGTGCTTGTCTCCTTAGTCTGCCTCTCCTCCGCCTGACGTTTCTCTCGATCTTTGGATCAAACAAAACGTCACCAAGTTCTCCTTTAAGGTTGGATCGAAGCATACACCGTGGACAAGACCTGAGTTAAAGTGAGAGAGAATTTCTGGAAGGCGCAACTCCCCAGCAACGACACCAATCTGACGGAGCTCATTCGTTATCACTCTTGTCAAGATAAATTTATAAATACCTACACTCTTCACTAGGTTCCGCTAGTGGCAAGCACATGGTCGATCCAACAGGGAGTTGGTGAAGTCTCAAATAAATACTGGAAAATAAATAACTGAAAAGAAATAAAAAAGATAATCAACAGAGAAAGTAACTTGACTTGGAATTGATTCGTCAGGTCTTAGATTATGTCTTGATCATTGGTACAAAGATATTCACCGTACTTGCATGTCGTTGGTTAAAGGCAGATGTAAGTCTGTGGTTTTTCCCCTCGGTTAATCACTACGACCTATCACTTGGACAGCGCAAGGCTCCAGTTCGTCCGCCGACAAACATATCACCAAGGCAACCCCTTTTTTTACTCGTCACGTAGCCACCGAGGCCCCACCCAGCATACCTTTTCGGCCCATAAGATAAGAGTTACCCACTCCCTTACCCCCTTACCCAGGCTTTCGCCCAAGCCAAGGGTACTCCAGTATACCCAACTGGACATTAGCGGGACTGCGCAACCATGGGCACACCATCTCAGACGCCCGTCCCATGGCGTTACCATCCACATCACCACGCTGATCCCTTTGACTGGCAAGGCAGAATTCACTTGACCCTTTGGACTTCCAGTACTCAGTTGTAACCTCACCTTGCCCAAGATGTTACTGGCCATTATAGTGCCAAGGACTCAATGAAGTTGTATAAAAATCAGATCCAACGCTTTAGGAACATGCAGGTACGGTTATGGGTCCGTTTAGACCTCTCAAAACCCCTAAGCCTCAACTCAACTTATCTTTTCCAAGTCAAGCAAATAAATCCAGCTACACATGCTTAAAGTAAATAACACAAAATAAATATTGAAAAACATACTTGAAATTAAATACGAAAGAGTAGTGTCAACAAAAGTACCTTTTGGCAGGACCAACCCTGACCAAGGCCATAAAAACGTGAGGTAGAAATTAAAGGTGCCCGTAGAACTTGTTTCCTTCCTCCCAATCACTCAATGGCCTAAAAATGGGATTGAATATATAGGAAACTGAATGGGCCTGTCTCTGGCGGCATCTTGACGCGTCTAGGGTTGGTGGTGGCACTTTCCTTCTTTGGCAGATCCACCCATGTATAGAAGATGCTCCCAATCTTCTGTATTTCCATTGGATGGAAAAAGAGATTCCTTCCATATTTCGCGCATAGAAAGTCTTGTCTGTCAATCTTTGCAGGATGGAAAGAGAGATTTCTTTCCTAATTTCGCGCATGGAAAGTCTTGGCCGCCACTCTTTGCATCTTGCCTCTCGTCTGCTCACCACCATCTACTGTCTCCTTCTTCTTTTTCTTGGCCAAGGTGTTTCCTTGTTTGGCTCCAGCAATTGAAGTATGATCCTAGGCGGTACTCTGTCTTGAGCTTTAGCTTGCTTAAGGGACTTCGTGCATAAACTTGCCTTTTTCATAGGATGATCTTCATCTTGATATGCATCCTGCCACCCACATTTGTGTCCTCCCAGACACGACACGGCAAAAAATAAAGGAAAAAAAACTCGATCTAGACCTAAAAACAAGACACAAAAGAGCACGAAAAGCGGGCTCGTCAATGCCAAAGCAAAAATTCTAGAGACATGAGAAAATGGAACAATAGAGAGAATTTGAGTTCTAAGTTGTTTAAAACTAGAATTCAGTCCTTCAAGGAAATATAGAGCACAGTCTTGTGACTGATAATCACTCCATTTTTTGGAACTGCCATAGTTGCACCAACTAGAAGGCTACAACTCTCTATATTCATCCCAAATCGTGCCCAAGCTAGTATAGTAGTTTCTCACATCCATTACACCTTGTTTATGATTCATTAGCTTTTGCCTTAATTGAAAAATTCTAGGTAAATCAGCTTGAGTGAATCTATTATGTAGATCAGACCAAATAAGAGAAGCAACATTAAGGTACATAATGCTTGAAGCAATTTCTCGAACTATAGAATTCCTCAACCACAACACCACCATGTTATTACACCTAAGCCAGGCTCCATACTGAGCATTGCTTTCCTCTGGTTTATAAATCGAACCATCAACAAAGCCAAGCTTATTTTTAGCTTGAAGCGCCATCACCATGGACAAAGACCAATTGATATAGTTTGAGGAGTTGAGTTGTTGATTATAATCAAAGCTCCAGGATTGTCGCTTGGATGAACGTAGAAAGGACTGTTGCAATCCTCGAAGGAAGCAACCTCTTTTCCATTGTTTCGAACCATCACGATGAAAGAAGATTAAAATGCAGCGGACAAAAGTATACAGAGACGTGTGGGGTAAACCCACACGCTCTGATACCATGTGAAGAATGTGAAGTGAAAATTCATTGAAGAAATTTGCAGAAGTATAGTAGGGAAGAAGACGAAAGAAAATGGAAAAGGAATGTTTCTGTTATTCATCAAAAAAGAGAGAGAAAGAAGGTACAAAAGTAGTTATAACAACTAAGCCATGTGTATTTATAATATTGGCTAGCTATGCTGACTAGGATTAGTAAACAACTTAAAGAAACGTAATATAGTATAAACGCGACTCTTCTAGTGTCTTCTTCTCCCATGCAATGGCTAAACACTCCAGCGCTCGATCACTCCAGTTTGAGCTCGAAACCTCCAGCTCTTTCTCCAACTTTCTGGCGACCAACGCTTCTAGTAACTTCATAAGACCTGCAAGAGAATGTTAAGGGGAGGGTTTCATGAGAAGAAAGGAATAGAGGAACGAGAGAATTGAGGAGAGAGATAGAGACCTTACCTTAGGAAATGCTCTCCGTCGAGAGCTTCGATCGCCGAGGAGGAGGCGACCGAGTATTTTCTGGAGCTAGAGTAGCGGGGATGAAAAGAGACAGGGAGAGGAGCGGCCATATGAAGTAAGGAAGGACGGAGATGGAGGAATAAAATGAGTCCAGAGTTAGGGGGTTTGGGAAAAAGGTGAGCTAAGGCTGTTGGCTGAGAAAATAAACATGGAGTTGGGATGAATAATTACAATGCTTGGGTTTGTTAAATTGGAGTTGAGTCTCACTAATTAAATTGTTAAGGGGGTGAAATTTAATCTTATTAGCTGAAAAATTAGTGGTTAATGGACTGAAACATTAATCCAGTGAGTTGGCTATTTAAAATATAGAGTGGTTAGAAATATTAAATTGATTGGACTAAGAATTTAATTTACTGGAACCACAGTAGTATGTCCAACCTTAATATACTTGCAAAGAGAATTAATTTATATTAATACTGAACCCCCATGATTTAGATAATTATTATGACTTGGAAAAATAAAAGAATTCGAGCATCCAAGTAGAATAATTAATGATCATTCCTACTATCTGGAAATTAAATTTCTAGAAATAAATAAAATAAACAATGATTTAATTGATTATAACTTGATTTAAAATTCTATAAAAATATTTTAGAGAATAGATTAAAGTAATTGAATATTAGTCGACTTAAGGATCGACAATAATTCTCGAAATATATTAAGGATAAAATTTCTTTCAAGTTATAGAATTACATAAATACTCAATTCTAGTATCTCACATCGTAGATTAGATTAAGGTCATATTGGGAGGGAATACTGAACAAGGAGAAGTCACATATCTGCTTGGAAAGGAAGCGAACCAGGCAGGCTCTCTTACGTTATAAAAGTACGTGTGCATGACTAAAAATTCGTTTCCTTTTAAAAGAAATGTTAGAAATTGAAATTTGTTTTCAAAGTATTGTTTTTCCAAAAAATATTTAAATTAAGGGACTTCAGTTTTTATTGAAAATATTTATAAAATTACCTAGCTAGCCTTATCCTATCCAAATAAAATTATATTATGAGTTAAAAATTTATTCTATTAATTATGAGTTAAAAATTTATTCTCGTTAATAATGTATGTGAGACAAACTTGTACAATTGTATTGTATTGTGGACAAATTTTGAGTTAATTATACGAACTAGCCAAAGAAGATAGTAAAAGACAAATAATAGCCACAAACATAATACTATTTAAATTCTAGCCATTTTGAATGTGAATTATCATAAATACCCTTCTACTTAATTGTATGAACGGTACGAATGGTATGAAAGGTATGAATAATATTCATTCATACGATTCATACGTACATACAGTTTAATAAAATTAAGGATCACGTATGAGTGGAACGATTCGATACAATTCATACGATTCATACGTACATATAGTTTAATAAAATTAAGTATCACGTATGAATGGTACGATTCGATACAATTCATACTATTCATACTCAAAAATGTAAAATATAATTACAAGGGTATTTTAGTACAAAAAATTTATAAATGGCTAGAATTTAACTATTATTATGTTGGTGGCTATTATTTATCTTTTATAATCTCTTTTGGCTATTTTATATTTTGCCTCACAAATTTTTGTCCATTTGCGAAGATAAAGTGAACAATTTGTACATATTCTTTAGTCCAATCACAGATAGAATGAAAATCCTGTAATATTATTGTATCATTTCTTTGATTTTAAGCTGTAAAAGGAAATGTGTATTATTGATTTTGAAGTTTCGTGCTCAGCCGGATGTTCATACTTCATACCATCAAATCCTTATCTATTTACGTACCAAAACTTACTAGCATAATAATATAACAATAAATAATACTAATACTAAAGAACCAATCATTGCTTCAAAGTAATTATTCTTATCACACAAATATATATAATCACTGCTAAATTAATAGCATTATCGATTAATTATTTTTCTTAAAACCATATTATTTGTATTAATGCACTATCGTGTTGTACTGTAATTGCATAAAACAGAAAAAACGTTTCATGCATATATGAGTGCACGATTCCATAATTGAAAACTCAAACAAAAATTAGTTTACTTAAAATAGAGTTATCGGGCTGCGTTGATATTTATTAAATTTAACTATTGAGGTAGAAGAAGTCTTCGAATTAACTTCCCACTTGATCTACATGTAAGATTATAATATTTGCTTCACGTGAATGCCGACCATTATGTAATAATTTAAACATATAGGCTTAATTTAAATATTGTCACGTTATTTTTGTAAAGTATAGTAGTTCAAAATTTCATATTAAGTTCTACTTTTTTCTTTTTCCAATTCTGAGAAGTCAAGTTTATGTCTTCTTCGTAATTAAGAAATTTAGATAATAAATTCAAGTTAAGATATATGTGTAAATTAATGTAAATTAATATATACCTCTCATATTTATAACATAAGAAGCACTTATATATATATATATATATATATATATGAGGCAAAATATAAAATAGCCAAAAAAGATTATAAAAGACAAATAATAGTCACCAACATAATAATAGTTAAATTCTAGTCATTTAATTATAAATTTCTTGTACTAAAATACCCTTGTAATTATATTTTACATTTTTGAGTATGAATAGTATGAATTGTATCGAATCGTACCATTCATACGTGATACTCCCTCTGTCTCACCTCAATTGTCCCATTTGCTTTTGACTCGCATACCAATACCCACTTTATTTCTTTCTCAACTACTTCTCACTACTTTCCACCTACTTTATTACTCTCACAACTTTTATCCAAAAAAGGAAACGGGACAATTGATCCGGGACACCCGAAAGAGGAAAGCGAGACAATTCATCTGGGACGGAGGGAGTACTTAATTTTATTAAACTGTATGTACGTATGAATCGTATGAATTGTATCGAATCGTACCACTCATACGTGATCCTTAATTTTATTAAACTGTATGTACGTATGAATCGTATGAATGAATATTATTCATACCATTCGTACCATTCGTACCATTCGTACAATTAAATAGAAGGGTATTTATGATAATTCACATTCAAAATGGCTAGAATTTAAATAGTATTATATTTGTAGCTATTATTTATCTTTTACTATCTTCTTTGACTAATTTGTGTAATTAAACTCAATATATATTGCCTTACTTATTTTGGTAATGTAATAGAGTGCGGTCGTGTCAACATTACAGTATTTTGTTAAATTATTCTTCAATAAAAGTTTGTCTTGATGCATGGAATTTGCATGCATGTATAGAATTCAGATATCAGTATTTATGCACCAAATAATAAATATATCCGAAAAGTATTAGTCTCTCTTATTTCTTCTCAAAATGCAAACGTCTTCGTGGCTATAGATGTGAATCACGTCATGTGTTGTGAATTGGGGCACAAGTTCAATATATTATATATATTTTTTTACTATGAACTAATAAAATATCACATATTAATTTTCTACAATAATTAGTCCCTTTCCTTTCATCAATATATCAATATATGTTCCCACACTATAAATACGACGACACAATACAATACATTTTCCAATGAAAAATAAGCATCAGTTATTATACATATCAAATGGCAGCCCTCTCACCAATTCCTGCCTTTGAAGATCTTAAGATAACATTTCATGAATCCTCTCTTGTTTTTCCATCAAAACCAACTCCCAAAAAATCAATATTCCTCTCTAACATTGATCAAATCCTCAACTACAATGTCCCAACAGCCCATTTCTTCAAGCCAAATCCATGTTTCCCGCCTGAAATCGTTGCCCAGAAGCTCAAAATCGCAGTCGAAAAAGTTCTCGTATCATATGAATTTATGGGTGGAAGGCTGAAATTGAACCCTAAGTTAGGCCGGCTTGAGATCAACTGCAACGATGCCGGGGCCGGTTTCGTGGTTGCTTCATCTAAACTTTCACTCGATGAGATTGGTGAATTTACAGGTCATCCAAACTTGGGATATCGGCAGCTTGCGGTTGAAAAGATTGATAATTTGGGGCCCCAAGTCGAGCAGCCTCTCTGTGTTATTCAGGTTAGGCAACTCAATTTGTATATATGTTTTTGCATTTATTCAAGTTGGAACAATTATTGTATGGATTATTTTTTAATTAAGAAATTGAGATTATAGAAGAAATGTAAAAATTATTATAGAACGATTAATGAGACTAAATGGATTTCGGTCTCATTTTTGTGTCTCACACTTCATCTTTTATAAGAAAATTTTAATTCTTTTTTTAATTTTTAGTTTTATATACATTAATTTAATTTTATGCTTGATAAAATGGGTTCATCTCATTTATATATTAAAAAGGGTATATAATTTTTTTTTTAATATTTAATGTCATTTTTAATAATTTTTTGGATTGCTAAATTTAAAATTAAGATATATAATTGTTTATTTTTTTTAATATATACTAATTATAATTTATCATATTACAAATTTTTATTTTTAAAAAATATTAATTAAAATAATAAAATTACGTGTGAGACATGAAATTTGTGTCGCAATGATGAACAGTTGAAAGTTGTGACACAATAATATTAGCGCTAAAATATTAAAGATGTTTGGTCATAAATCATTTATTTGTCAAGATATCATCAAATAAATCGACACTATATTGGATTGTTGGTTCATTAATTAGTTGCCACTCAATCTTAATTATTAGTCTCTCTATGTCCATTTCATTAATTGAAAATTCTCATTAATTCCATTTTAACTAAATACGATAATTTTTTGTTGAAAGTGAAATTAATAAAGTATGGAGACAAAGTATTATTATCTCCAACCAATTAATGAGTGATTTATTTACTTTCTTCCCTGATTTCTTTCCTATATAATTAAAATGGAGTCCAATTAATTCTTTTAGAGGAAAAAATCCCTCTTACTCTTCTCAAATTAATATATAATCTTGTATGTAATTTTCAATTCAGGAGATAGATCAAAGGGTACTCTTTTGATATCTTTATATATTATTTGAAGTACTCTCAGATAATTTATTAATTTAATATGTTTATTCAAGTTTTATCTAATTTTTTTAATCTAAAATCCTACACGATTGCACTTAGCATCCTGCTCCTTTTGTTAAATACCACAGGTTTACAAGCATAACCTTATTAGCACATATGTTGTGTCATCTATTATTAAAATTGGCAGATAACATCATTCAAGTGTGGTGGATTCGCAATGGGCATGTCAGCAAATCATATTCTACACGACGGCATAGGCGCCAAGGCCTTCCTCCAAAACCTTGCCTCTCAAGCCTTCGACGACAAGCCCTTAGCAGTCGTACCTTGCAACGACCGCCGCCTCCTCGCAGCCAGATCTCCACCGCAGCCGATTTTTCCCCACCACGAATTCCTCAACCTCAATCTCCCAACCGGAGAAGGCTCTTGCCCGCCTGTGTTTGATTGTAACCGTGAGGAATTAACATTCCGAATATTCAAATTGAGCCCAAGTGACATATCCAATCTAAAGGACAAGGCAAAAAGTTCTGCCAAAAACAATGCAAGGATTAGTAGCTTTGGGGTGACGGGGGCACTTATTTGGCGTTGCAAAGCCTTCGTCGGCAGCGTAGGGCACGAAAAGGATGAACTATCGACGTTATTGAATGTTATTAACATAAGGCCTAGGGTGAACCCTCAGCTGCCACCTTCATATAGTGGAAATGGAGTGCTACCTATGGGGGTTTCGGCCATATTTGAGGAACTCGAAAAGGGGCCTTTTACAAAGTTGGTCGAGAAAATATCAAGTAGGGCTAGTGATATGACCGATGAATATGTGAAATCCGCATTTGATTGGCTCGAAGTGCATCGTGGGGTCCCACATGGGAATTATCTCCTTAGCTCGTGGCTAGGGTTAGGGTTTGAGGAGGTCGAGTACCCGTGGGGAAAGCCATTTTACAGTTGCCCCGTTGTGAACCATAGAAAGGATATTTGTTGGATTTTCCGTGATGCTCTTGATAATGGAGTTAGCGCCATGGTGTCGTTGCCTCCCGAAGAGATGGCGCGATTTGCCTCGCACTTCCACGAATTCTTCGGTTGATGATGAGGCATTGTTTTATGATTGTTTATTATAATTTGTATCTTTAAATATTCCTTGTTATCCATGTTGTGTGTTGTATGATGTACCTAATAAAAGTGAAAGTTGTGTTCAGAGGTGGATTCACCACCCGGGCAGACTAGGCGGTCGTCCGGGTAAAGCGAATTTTTTTTTTATATTTTATATATATGTATATATTACTAATTTATTAATACCAGCTGCGTGGCTCTTCCCCAGCCATTTTAATCGTTTCTCCCTCTTTTCTTTATCACTATATTCTATTGTGTGGTCCCACCTATTTGACTTCACACTAACAATATTAAAAAATTAAATCAGACTTTCTTTTCCTTTTACAAATATACAAAATCAAGAATACAAAGAGTCATTACACATTACAGAGCTTCCATTCTTCTTCATTCATCCTCCCCAAAAAATGGTCTTATTCCACAATAGCGAGAGGCGAGACTTCACGAGAGGCAGGCGAGACAGCGAGAGCCAAATTTACAAAATCACAAACATATTTACATATCTAATTAACAGTTTTTCCATCATCCTCATCCATTTGTAAGTTTTAAATTCTTTGAATAATTGAATTGTTTCTTCATTTAAGTTTATTGCGATTTAATTTTGGTTGTATTTTAACTTATATAATATTTCAATTTCTTTTGTGTTTTCAAATGTTGTTTGTCCTACAATATGTTGATATTATTATTTATTTTTGTGTGGGTGGAAGAATTGAAGAAAATTAAATTATTGAAGTAATTCCATTTATGTAATTGTTAATGTTAATAAATAATACACATATTTGATTGTCTGCTACTTGAAAACATTTTTAAGAGGCCTGCTAGCTAATTCATTGTTATAATGTTATTTGTTATTGTTAATTTGTTATAGATTAATGGACAAGAGAAGGATTGAATCATACTTTCAGAAAATAACTACTCAATCAGAAATTGGTGGTTCTTCAAATCCCCAGGTTCCAATTAGTGATAAAGATGACATTGTTGTGAATAATCCTCAATCACAAGCTCATTGTCCAGAATCTTCCCCGCTTAAGATTTTGAAGCTTGGCAATGAATCAATTGATAGTCATATAGAACGTGATCCGGGTAAACGCAAAATGATTTGGGCTTATTCTGTGAATGAAAGAGATGAAATTCGTCAGAAATATTTGATGTATGGTCCTTATCAATGTGAGGTACCCAATTCTGAAAGACATATTGACAAGAATGGGAGGAAGTTTCTGATTTCTTGGTATAACCAGTTTCCTGATTGGTTGGAGTATTCACCTTCCGAAGATGCTGCATTTTGCTTCTCGTGTTTTCTTTTTGGCAAGCTAGATCCAAAGTATGGATCTAATACATTTGTTGTTGGTGGTTTCCGAGCTTGGAAAAGAGTAAACAATGGAAAAAAATGTGCTTTTTTAGGCCATTTAGGAAGTAATCCAAATTCTGCACATAGAGTAGCTGTAAAGAGTTGTCTTGATTTGATGAACTCGTTACAACATATTGGTAGAGTTGTGGATAAACAGACAGCTTTGTCAGTGGAAAAGAATCGACTACGAGTGAAGGTTTCAATTGATACAGCCAAATTATGTGCTTTTCAAGGTATTGCTTTTAGGGGACATGATGAGCGGCCTGACTCTCGTAATCGTGGAAACTTCCTACAGATTATAAAGCACACAGCTTCTTACAATGAAGAAGTAGCTTCTGTTGTATTAGGAAATGCTCCTAAAAATGCTACTTATACATCTCATTCAATTCAGAAAGAGATCGTATCCCTCTATGCAAGCAAGATTCAGAAATTCATTCGAGATGAGATTGGTGATGGAAAGTTTTGCATCAGAGTAGATGAATCCAAACGGGAACAAATGGCCATTATTCTTAGATTTGTTGACAAGAATGGGTTTGTTCGTGAAAGGGTTTTTAATATAGTTCATGTAGAAGACACAAAGGCAGCTACTTTGAAGACAAAAATAAGTGAAGTTCTTTCTCGCCATAACCTCAACATTCAAAATATCCGAGGGTAGGGATACGACGGTGCTAGTAACATGAGAGGGGAATGGAATGGTTTGCAAGCTTTATTTTTGAAAGAGTGTCCATATGCATATTACATTCATTATTTTGCTCATTGATTGCAACTTGTATTAGTGGCTACATCTCAAAGTGTCATTCATATCGAGCACTTTTTCACACCTACTTCTTATTATTAATGCCGTTGATTCCTCGGCAAAACGCCATGATCAATTACAACTTGCACAGGCTCTTCAAATTGAAGAATTGGTTTCAACCAATCAGCTTGAAACTGGAAGAGGAAAGAACCAAATCGGAAACTTGCAACGTCCAGGTGATACACGATGGAGCTCTCATTTGAAATCTATGCACAGTTTACTTAATATGTTTGATTTTGTTCTTATGGTATTGCGTGAGATCATAAATGACAAGAGTGCTGCTTCTAGAGCTATGGCTGATAAGGCATATGATGTTATGATGTCCTTTGAATTCGTATTTATCTTACATTTTCTGATAGAGTTGTTGGGAAGAGCAAATGATCTTTGTAGGATGTTGCAATGCATATCTCAAGATATTGTTAATGCAATTGATGCCGTATCAAACACAAAAGAAATCATTCAAAATTTTAGAGATAATGGTTTGAATGAGTTGTTGATAAAGGTCAAAAGTTTTTGTGAGCACCGGAAAATTGAAATTCCTGACATGTGTGGGGTGTGTCGATCAAGTAGAGGTCGTTCTCCCAATAATCCTGTTACATGGGAGCATCATTATCGAGTCGATATTTTCTATGGAACAATAGATTGCATATTACAGGAATTGAAATGTAGATTCAATGAAGATGCAATTGAGCTACTGAAGTTGAGCTCATCTCTACATCCACGACTTGGATATGAATTGTTTGACATTGATAATATTTGCAAGCTAGCCGAGAAGTTTTATCCAGCGGATTTTTCAAGTCACGAGATGTTGCATCTTAAGTATCAGCTTGAACTTTACGAACTTGACATTCGAAAGAATGTGCATTTTCAACAAGTTACAACACTTTCCGAATTGTGCCAAGTTTTGTCAAAGACAGGTAAGTCGGTCATTTATTCTCTTGTTGATAGGTTGATTAGACTTATTTTGACTCTTCCGGTTTCAACGGCAACATCAGAACGTGCATTCTCTGCCATGAAAATTGTGAAGTCAAGGTTCTTTGATAATGTTTATCGAGAAATAAATTTCTCAAGAGTTTGACGGGGACTCGATTATCAATGAGTTTGATCTCATGAAAACACGGAGGTCACAATTGCGAGTTGGTTAATGAATGTACCATGTAATGTCTTTCATGTACTTTCTGTTATCTATTTTGTAGACACTCGAACTTTGATTAACTTTTGTAATGAAAGTTGGATGACATTTTTTTATTTAGATTGTGTGATTATAGATAAATATTTCTAGTTTTTAACTTCATTTCTCTACTGTTAATCAAAAAAAGAAAATAGAATTTTTCGATGGGATCTCGCCCGACTAATCTTAATTTCTTGGCTCCGCCCCTGGTCGTGTTTGTATCATGTATTAATATATGCTTTGCAAAGGTTTATACTCCCTTTGGTAGTTGATAGAAAAGAAAAGAAAAAAGAACAGAAAAAAAAGAAAGCAATGTACTGTGAGGTGCATGTTGTAATTCTAAAACCAAAGATTCACTAAACCATGTTTTGCTTCAAATATAACTCTTTCAAACTTTTGGACAAATAATTTTTTTACACTAAGTATAATGATACTTCTTATGCTGAAGGTTTTAGATTCAAATTTAATATGTGTTATAATAGTAGTTTATATGGTTATTATTAGTAGGGATCTTATTATCTTGTATAACATAACTTTAGCTGTATATAAATATGTACTCATTGCCGTTGTTTAATATATGATAATGTTCTCCAATTTTATGATACAACATGGTAACTAGAATTTGTGTGTCAAACCGTGTAGTACTCCAATGATACCGAATTTACAACTGACTAAAGAGGGTGTACCATTTGAATATCTAGAGAGATATCGTAGATTGGTTGACAAGCTGAACTATTTGAGGGTTACTCGTCATGATATTGATTTTTCAGTCAATGTAGTAAGCCAATATATGTCATTATCACCATCCATCAACCATTGGAAGGCAGTGGAACAAATTTTGTGCAATTTGAAAGGAGCTCCAGGACGTGGGATTGATTATGGTGATCATGACCATGATAGGATAGAGAGTTTCTCTCATGCGGATTGGGTCGGGTCAAAGGATGATTGAAGATCTACCTCAGAATATTATATGTTCTTTGGTGGAAATTTGATCTCATGGAAAACCAAGAAACAAAAGGTGGTTTCTCTATCAAGTGCAAAATCTGAGTGAAGAACAATAGCTAAATCTACATGCGAAATATTGTTTGTTCACAAGTTTTTGAGTGAAGTAGGGTTAAAAGTTTCGACGCCTGGTAAGTTGTGGTGTGACAATCAGGTTGCCATTCATATTGCCTCAAATTCAGTGTTTCATGAACGAACAAAACACATTCAGATCGACTGTCATTTTGTTCGTGGGAAGATTTAAAATGGGTTGATCACCACTAGCTATATGAGGACTGAAGATCAGTTACGAGACTTATTCACTAAGGCTCTCAATGGGTTATGATTGATTATTTGTGTAACAAACTTGGCATAATCAATGGTTATGCTTAAGCTTGAGGGGGAGTGTTATAATATGTAGTTTATATGGTTCTTATTATTAGAGATCTTATTACCTTGTATAGCATAGCCTTAGTTGTGTATATATATGTACTCATTCCCGTTGTTTAATATACGATAATGTTATCCAATTTTACGATACAACAACATGCTATAGAGACATTTGATTTTGTTAAACAATATTCTCTCTGTCACGTTAAAAGTAGGGGTGTAAACGAACCAAGTCACTAGTTAACTATTCGGAGCTCAGTTCGAAGAAAACTCGTTCGAAATTCATTCTTTTTCTAAACGAGCCGAGCTTGAGCTTACTGATATTCAGCTCGTGAGCATGTTCATCTCGGTTCTAAGTGAGCCAACTCGTAAACGTGTTTGCAAACAAGTTCGCTTATATGTTCGCAATATTATTGTTTAGATAAAAAAATTCAATAAAATAATTAATAATAAATTATAAACTATGTGTTTATTGATTATTAACCTAAGCATAAAATTTGGTGATAAAAATAATACTTAAAAAATAAGATATATCTAACTTATCGTAACTATGAGTCATCTAACTAATTGATACAAACTATGTATCAAGTTATTTGAATCAAATCTTTTTGTATCATAATCGAAATTCATAAATTGAATTTTTTATAATATTATATAAATATACTACTATAACCATGAGTATAATTAGTACTCACTCTGTCCCATATCAAAAGTCCCAAATTATATTTTGATGAGCGTATTATAATAAGAGATATTAATTTCAAAATACATACACTTTTCACGTTTTATTAATTATAACACGAATTTTAAAACTTTGTTTAAAACACATGAGCTTCAATACTTATTCAATTTTTGATATAACGATGACTTTTATACAAAATCAAAACTGACATGACACAACTTATCTGACGTGAATTTTAAATTATATTTAAAATAAATGAACATTTCACATTTTATAAATTTTAATACGAATTTTAAAACATTGTTTAAAATAAATGAACTTTAGTAGTTACTCAATTTTGACTTAAAGTTGACTTTACACAAAATCGGGACTTATGACGTGTATTTGAAATTATTAAAATATATTTCATTCACAATTATTAAATACAAAACATTATCTAATAAGTATTCATTTTCCTGAAAATATTTTTTTTTGAATATATATATATATATATATATATATATATTCATTTTCCTGAAAATAATCCACTTTCATATCTACTCAAGTTAGAGTTAAACAATCAATTTTATCAAGAAACTAAATTTAATTACAAACTTGCATCATAATCCATTCGGATTACACGATGTTTGCATATCGAGAGGTGAGGCGGCGGCCCCGCACTCGAGGACGTGCTCGGGTAAGTTGAGGCGAGCAGTGGGGGGTCGCGAAGGTGGAATACGGCGGTGTCGTAGTCACGTGCCACTGCGATGGGGGAGGAGTAGGGGTCGAGTCAGATTATAGAGCGCTTGTTCGGCTCTCTGACCTCCGCCACCCATTTCCCCCACTTCCAAACTTCTGGAGTCGAGTACTCAATTTTAAATGCTAAATAATTAATAATAAGTAAAGGATAAATATTAATAATTTAAAATCAACATTATAAGTCTCAATTTTGTGTAAAGTCAACTTTATGTCAAAAATTGAGTAAGTACTATTGTTCATGTATTTTAAAAAATATTTTAAAATTCATGTTAAAATTAATAATACGTGAGAAGTTTATGTATTTTAAATTATTTAAAATCCACTTTATAAGTCCCCATCAGATAAGTTGTATCAGGTCAGTTTTAATTTTGTGTAAAGTCAACGTTATGTCAAAAATCGAATAGGCACTAAAGTTCATGTATTTTAAATAATATGTTAAAATTCGTGTTAAAATTAATAAAACGAGAAAAGTTCATGTATTTTAAAATTAATATCCCTTATAATAATAAAGTGAGGATTTAAAGGTGGGACAGAGGTATTATTATAAGTGTAATATATTTGTAAAATGTATTATAACAACATGATCTGTTGAGTTATTTCAATCAAACCTTAATATATATTATAATTCAAATTCATAAATTGAATATAAATCGAAAAATATTCGAAACATATTTAAAATATGATTCGAATAAACCAAATATTTTGAAGTATACAAATGGAATTGTGATATTCGATTCGTTTATTTATATGAAACCTTAATATGTATTTTCATTTATATTATAGAGTATTAAAAATGTATCAATTAAATAACTACAACTACAAGTAGAAGTGTAAACGAGTCGAGACGAGCCGAATACTACCAGTAGGCTCGTGCTTAATATCATGCTTTAATACATGTATAAAAAAATAATTTATAATATATATAACTTTCTAACAAAATTATATATATTTTTATGTATATTATATGTATAAAATAAACATTACAAATGTTGTATAAAAGAAGTAATTTATAATATATATAAAACAAGTTAGACAACTAGTTAACGAATATATATAGACCCGAACTCAAACTGAGCCGAATTCGAATAGAGCCGAGTTCAAAATTGGAAAAACTATCAAAACTCGACCCATAAATGCTCTAAAACATCAAGTGTTTGACAAAATGTGCGAAGCGAACGAGATAAATGCATGATTATAAGCGATACAAACAGAACAGCTTGAAAAAATATTAAAATAATGAAACAAAAATAATATATATATATATACATATATATATATATACATATATATATATATACATATATATAGGGGTGGATTCAGGTAAAAAAATGACTTTTGGATATAAAATAGGAAGTAATCATATCCATCTATTGCATTAGATCTAATGGTGTAGATTTAATCCTGAAACTTAGAGGAAATGGTTATTAGGCGTGTTGCATCGCAAATTTGCAATGCAAAAGGGTATTATGGACAAATCTATCTTGGCGGTTTTTTATGAAAATTCAAAAGATATATCATTACCATTAATTACGGAACAGAATTTGGTAACTTCCCTCAACTCACGCTCAAACAATTTGGTAATTCGTTTGTTTATTGCTGAATTGTATAGTCATGCAATTTGCATTAAATATATACGTAGTATTGCATTGTATAGTTACGTAATTCGCATTATATATATATATATATATATTTTGTACTACAAATTAATTTTTGGTAGTTGGAGATATTTATGTAATAGAATAATCTTCTAAAAATATTCGAAAATTCATTCTAATTTCGAATTACATAAATTTTAATTGGGAAACGCAACTGAAACCATGCAATACCAATTTATATCATTTTGATTCACAATCAAACGTCTGATACATTACGTTATATATATTGTTGCATTGTATTCTGTAAAGAATTATAAATTGGACGGTACTCAAATATTTCATTGAAATCTAAATGTCGATGCAATTTACATGTATATATCAATGCAATCTACATGTGTGGTGCAAAAAAATATTATTAAAAAAAATAACATTGTAATTTCCACGTATATGACAATGCAATCCACATATGTATGTGGTGCAACATAAAAAGTGCATCAATATATTCAACTAGGCGTGATACAAATCGCCGGACATGGGGGAGGAGCAGCAACAACCACAAATGGACCGGATCATCTCTGCGACCCTCTCCTTCGACGTCAACGCAAACAGAGCAGAAGTTCAGATAATCATGGATAGAATTTCAGGCTCGACAGCAAAAGGGAGGCGGAGAGATAGCGAAGGAGATCGGCGAATTGGCGTCGGAGGAGGTGGAGGGTGTGGAAGAGTGGCTGGAGGTGAGAGGGGAAGTTGATGGCGGCGGGCGGAGGTGGGAGGGAACGTTGATACCAAATATGATTTCTCTCTTAATATAACCTTAATTAGTAGAATAATTAGTGGAAGTTGTTATTTTCTTTTGGGAAATATTTATAAGTGTTTTGATTCATATCTCAAAACCTCCCCTGAAATATATAATAAGTGTTGTTATCATTGCTCTCAATACTCAAGTTTTCAAGCTTTCTGTCACGACCGTCCTTCACCCTTGGTGGCAAAGTCGGGATACGTGACTATAAAATAATTAAATAAAAGATAATTGAAGGCTTTCAATTGAACAAAATGGCAATTCGATAACTGGACAAGTTCTTAACACATGAGTCTGGTTCTGAATCAAAGCATTGGTCATGAAATCATAACATAAGGGTGTAACATTTTTCAGCGGAAGTAGGATCAAGATAAAGTTTACATGTATGAGGACATGCAAACCCCCAAGAGTTCATAATAACAAAAAGAGATCGACAAAGCCTTGTAGAGCACCTCCTCCCATCATCGCTCAACCTGCACATTTATAAATACACGCAGGGCTGAGTACAAAAGTACTCAGTAGGCACATTGCCCGAAATCACACACATACATATATAATTGTCAATGCCATAAGAGTGACACGTAGGGATTTTGTCTTTAAAAGAACCTACGTTCACTAAATCCTTTTTGTGAAACCTGCATTTTTGACTGATCAGTCTTTTCTTTAGTATTCAAGCCATATCTGCACTTTTAATTTATGGTACCGAGAAGGTGGCCACCTTCTACGGACACCGAACCGGTCGACATCTTCAACGACTCACGGTCCCTTAACCGGCCAACAACTTCGAGGGCTCACGGTTAATTACTTTGTGTACACTAATTCGAGTGGGGATGCTTACCCACTGGAACCCGAATTCGATTTCATTTATTTAGATCCTTAAACCAGGAATCTTCCAGATAGGCATTGATACAAAATATAAATCATTTTCGGCAAGACAATACTTTGAAACATATTTCCTCAATTTGAGATTCTTTCGAAAACAATATAAATATCATACTGGCACACATAATTTTATAGAGTTAGAAAAGCCTACTTGGATAACTTCGGATTGCACTTGCTTTGGTCTCGAAACGCGAGGTAGATTTCCTGTAAAAACCTTTAGACATTCTCGTATAAGTTAAAATGCCCTTCGCGCATTTGAAACATTTAATCTTAAGAATATATTATTCTCGGTTCTTGTTTCGATCCGTTAATTTAGATATTGATATTTCAGATCAATATTATCTAAGGTGTTGAATCCTCGATTCAATTACTTCGGTAATTGTCTTTAATGCAATAAGTGTATTAACACTTAATGAAATAATTAATTCTCGATAATTAATCATTCAAATAATATTGTAATTTCTAGTTATTTAACTCTTTAAATAACCTTAAAATATTAATCTCTTAAATAATATCCTTAATACAATTAGAGATATCATTTCTCTTAACTTATAACTCAATTACTAAATAAATTGGATTTCCTTGATTTAATACTTAGTCTTTAATTATGTAAATTAATAGCTCTAAATATTATTACTTAATGTATATTACTATCCCTTCTTCCATTCTTAACATATACTAATTTATTGAACTCCATCTTAATTAAAATGACAAGCTTAATTCCATTAAGTCTTATCTTATCACAATCTTTAAACTAGCCCATTAATTTAATTTAGTGAGCTTACTAATTAATTTAATTAGTTAAGTATTAATTATCTTAAGATTAATAAACTTGACCCATTAGATTAATTATTTTCGGCCCAATCAACTAATAATTTTCGGCCCGATTCCACTTATTTTCGGCCCATAATTTACTTCACAGAAGCCCAAATCTACTAATCTCTTAGGCCTAGCAATAATTAAATCCTAGCCCAACTAAAAGCCCATGGTATTAATATTTTCTTGGCCCAATACTTTGGTCTAACCCGGCCCATACTCGGCCCACCTTCTGGATAGTCCTATCCTAACCTTACCCTAATTCACTCTCACTTCGTTCTTTCATCCTCCAGACACCAACCCTACACACACCTCTCTTCCTCCCTTCTCTCTGTTTCTATCTTACTCTATCACTCTCTACCTCTGTATTCACTCTTTCCACAAGCTCTCTCTCTTTCTCTCAATCTCTCTCTCTCTCTCTCTCTCGCGGGTACCTCTCTTCTTCCGGCAGTGGGGACAAGGGCGTCGCCTGCTCCCCGTCGTGCATCCGGCGGCAGCAGCCCTCGGCCCTACGGCGCCGCCTCTGTTTCAGGTGAACTTCCTCTCTTATCTCCCTCATTTCTCCTCTATACATTCACTGGAGTAGCACCTTCGATTTTTCCCTTTTTCTCATTCTAAATTTTTCCAGTTTGCATGTCCCTATTTCTATGGATTTTGATTAATTGTTCTCTTTGAATTTCTCAACATTTCTCCCTCTCGCTTGGCTCTCGGTTCTCTCTTGATTCGATCCTCTCTCGGATTCCCTCTACTGAACGACAGTTAACTCGCCGGAGTGCGAAGTCGCCGGCGGTCATCTCAAGGTAAAGCTCTTATCTTTACTCTATATTAAATTTCTAAATCTGTAGGTTCTAACTTTCAGTTTTAAATCTTTAGTATTTCTTCAAAATTTTCTTCTAATTCTCAGTCTTATTTTCCTCTCAGCTCTCTATTTTTTTTTTCTAGGGACTGAAGGGAGATTCTCACCGGCTACCTCTCGACTGAACGGGCGAATAGCTCGCTTGAACATTTCAGTCGCCGGCGTCATCCTCCTCAGAGGTAAACTCTTCTCCTTCTTCTTTAAATTTTCAGTTTCTATGTTTTATTGTTCTAAATGTTCTGTTTTGGTGATACTTCTATTCGTCTTTAGTTTCTGTCAGATTTGGTAGAAGAAGGGTTCTTGTTTGTTATTATTGGATTTGGATTTGGCCAAATGTGAGTTATTGGTCAAATATGCTAGTTAAAAATCTGAATTTCAAATACTACTCCAATGTTGTTATGTGTCTTTAACTACTGATTTACATGTTAATCTTATTATTGAATATGGTCAAATCTGAGTTCTTGGGCAGAACCCTTACTCAAATCTGAAATCTAACTTCTTAATTACTGATTGTCTGATTTCTTGAGTTTGTGGTTAGTAGTCTTTGAGCCTTATTATTTAACTAAAAGTGTTGTCTTGCTTCTGGTTTTATTTCAAATTTTAATATCAGAATCTAAGTTTTCCGTATTTTCATTTCTGAAAGTTCTTAAGCTCATGATTTGTTTCCTAAATCTGTGCATTTGATTATGTGTCTATATTCTTAAGTTTGAATGTGTATACGTTCTGTACTGGTATGAATATAATGTGGAGTAGGAATCTATTTGCTAAGTAATGTGTAATCTAATTATGACTTCTATGTTCTGAAATGAATATGTATCTAAAAGTCTGAAATTCTGAAAGCATATCTATAGTTTCTAAAAGTCTGAAATATGAGACTATGCAAATATCTATGTTCTGAATTTGAATACATATATATGTTATATTCTGAAATTCTGGAAGCATTCTAAAATCATTTCTAGGTTCTGAATCTGATTATTGAGATATATGTTTGTGTTCTGTAATCTGTGACTTGGTTCTTAAACAATTTAGAATCTAAACAAGCTTCTCAGTCTTCTAAGTTCTAGGCTTGCAAATTATGTGAATACACACATATATATACATATGTGTGTTCTTGTTTCATACTTGAGTTCTAAAGAAGATTCAAACTTTTATAAAAGAGTATTTAAACTGAAAGTTGAGATCTTAGTTTACCTCAATGATTCCTTAAAATTCTGAGTTGGGATGGCTTCTTGTGTGGATGAAAACTTCTCCGGATGTGTTAAGTAGGGGTGAGGCAGATTTCTAAAGTATGTATGGGAGGGTTTCTAGTTATTATATAGAATGGTTTTAAGTGTATGAAACGTTTAGTGTATGCAGAGACACTTGAGTGTTGCTTTTCCTACAATCTTTGAATATTTGCATCTGTCAAATCTCTATTTCTACTCCCAGTAAGTCTTGTTGTTCTCCATTTACTTTACTGAATCCCAATGTTATATTTTTTTTTACTAGTGTAAGGCAGACTTTTGAGACACAATAATACTATTGATATCCTTCTATTTAATGTGTAGAGATCTTTATTCTTTTGGTTGCAGGCTATGAAGATTACAGCTGATGTTTTACTGTTTCATACTATATTATTATAATGGTTGAAGTAAGTAACTTACTTCCAGACTCAGATTTTGACTGAGTGTTTATTTGCAACCTGCAAATCTGTCAAGCAGATTTTTGTGCAGATTTTGGAGGTATAGCAGCTGCGCTGCCTTTCTTTAATTTCAGTCATCCACTTGCTCTAACTTTTCCCTTTTTAATCTCATTGGTCTAATTTGTCAAACTATGCAGAGTCTTGGTTTGTGAGAGGATATAAAGTGCAGTTTCTGCCTTCTTTCCTCAAGTTGCAACCGTCCAAATCTTCCCTATAGATTTTGATTTATTTTGATAGTATCTTTTTGACTTCTTCTTGCTTTACATTGTGGTTTTGTTGTATAATATCTTCACTCTAAGTCTTTAGGGATCATTAGTCAACCTATTGCAGCCTTATTCCTTCTTCGAGTGTACCCTTTTTACTCTCTTTTCTATTTTTGGGACTTATAAGGTGATGCCAAGTATTTAGCTTGTATTAGTTATCAATTTATTTACTTTGTAAGACAATCTCAAGTTGTAAGATTTGATGAGACATTATCCTATCTCCTTTCTTCATTACAAACGTGTGGTAGCTTCATAGGATTGCTATCTTTATTTCATTTCTTGTTTATTTATTCCACATCATCTATACTCATATATATATATATAAGTATTTATTATACAACATCCTATCTTATACTTTGTTCTCATCATAGTTATCTAATTAATCTAATAATAATAATAATAATGATAATTATAAGTCCTTTGGGAAGAATTAAATGATAAGCTCTCTTAATACTAAATAATTAAGACCTTGGTTTCATCTTAAACCAAAATTCTTCTTCACTTATAGAAACTTTCCTTAATATACTACAACGATTAATATATAATATAATCATCGCGTTCGAATATCATTTATTTTGGAATTTAAAAAGACGGGGTATTACACTTTCACTCAAGAACACTCAAGCTTTCAGATTTCATTATCCAGTGTACATATTTAGCGATACACTTGTAACCGAAGAATAGTTTAGCATTAGATTAAGTTTGAAGCTAGAAGTGATCAGATATATTGTCTATCTAACCTCTTGTGGTTGATCACTGTAAGACTATTATCTCTCCATTAACTTGGAAACCCTCGACTAACATCGAGATACGTGGACGTAGGAGTTTTTATCTCCGAACCACGCAAACCAAATCATGTCTCTATCTCATTTACTTTCATTATTTATCCTTCATTGTTTATCATACTTTGAATACTGATTAATTGAAGAGAGAAAGATTGCATTAAGTTTTCTGAACAAACGTGTAAGATTTAAAACCACCACATTCCGCACAACACTTAAGATGTTAGTCCATCAGTCAAACACTAAGTGTAGATTGAATGATTACTATCTAAAGTATTCACTCTTACTGAAGTTCCTCTCTTCAGTACAGGAGAATCACTCAAAGTTTTTAACTTGTAAAAATCAAAACTGGTGTATTCCCCCCC
>JAPKLX010000060.1:1342974-1385340 GCA_026898415.1 Leonotis leonurus
TTAAACCTACATTAGTTCCACTTTTATTTTTTTTTCTTACATAAATTTTTTTTTTTTTTAAAAATAAAAATTGTGTTTTTCCCCCCCCCCCCCCCCCCCTCACACACTCAGTATATTGTTTCGGGACCAACATTTTCTCTCTCATGTTATAATTGCATAAATGACATTTTCATAATATTTTATTATATTGAATCTGTATTAATTATAATCGTTGATTTACTAAAATTAATGATCCAGATCACTTCCTATTTTACATCCAAAAATCATTTTTTATATGAACTACATCATCTATATATATGTGTGTGTGAAATTAAAGAAGCCACATAAACACACAAAATAAAACTCTATATATTAATTGACGCCAAAGAAATTATGTTTGATTACACTGCGAAAGATCAATAAATAATTAACATACATTTCTTGAAAGTTTTTGTTCCTCGTAATTTTGCTCAAACATGTATTCTTTGAGGACGTGTTTCCGAAGACCAGGTATGTGGATTTTTTGAAAATAATTTTTCCAATCAATATTCGATACATCAACCGCAAAACTAATCTTCTCTTCTTTTGACATTTCGGACAATAATTTCTCAGTGTTGCTAGCATCAAACCTGCAGTTATTACACAACATTTAAGTAATATATATAATATAATTGATAAATTTTATCATAATTAATTTCTCAATTGATATAAATTCAAAAGGATTATTAATTAGAGTTAATTATATAAACTAGCCAAAGAAGATAGTAAAAAACAAATAATAGCCACAAACATAACACTATTTAAATCCTAGCCATTTTGAATGTGAATTATCATAAATACCCTTCTACTTAAATTTAATTATATAAATGGTACGACCGGTATGAAAGGTATGAATAATATTCATTCATACGATTCATACGTACATATAGTTTAATAAAATTAAGTATCACGTATGAATCGTACGATTCGATACAATTCATACGATTTATACGTACATACAGTTTAATAAAATTAAGTATCACGTATGAATGGTACGATTCGATACAATTCATACTAAAAAATGTAAAATATAATTACAAGGGTATTTTAGTACAAGAAATTTATAAATGGCTATTATGTTGGTGGCTATTATTTGTCTTTTACAATCTTTTTTGGCTATTTTATATTATCACTCATTAGAGTTTATTATATAAACTAGTATTATTAATTATCTGATGTACAGAATGTAATAGTATTAGTATATATAGATATAAATGCATGCACCGTACAATGTGTGTGTCATACCTTGCTTTGGAAAATCCTACGATTTGATACATTCTGCTTAACTGCTCTGCATATATGAGCTGCGCCTTGCACTGCTTCTCTAGTTTTTGAATGCTATTTGGAGATTTATAAACTGCATTTCTCATCTCTATACGTCGATATAATTCTTCTCGAGTGAACTTGGAGAAGTCATTAAAATCGTCGAAGTATTTAATACTTTCAATATCATTGTAATAACTTATTCTGGTAAAACTCTCTGATTTGATAAGAGGATCCGAAGTGAAGTAATCATAGACGTACTCGAAAAATTCTTTATATCGTAGAGGGTTAGAGACAGTTGATGCCAAGTGGTACACATTTATATCTGGCTTTTGCATCTGTGCATGCTTTGCGATTGCTGCAATCGTTGTGTTCGCAACGATATCAATTGGAATCTGGTCATCATTACAAAGACAGTAAATGGATATATATTATTATTAGGAGAGAAAATAAAACAATAATTATACTATTATTATGGGAAGACCGTAAGCTTAATTGTAGTACTTACAACATCCATGGGTGCATCAGGTTGGCCAAAAAAGGCAGGTAACTGCCCCTTCCCATACGAAATAATTATCGGATCATACATCCTACAAATAAGAGTATATATATATGTGTGTGTATGGATTAATAATTTCAGTGATTGGAAAGATATATCAATATGATAGACAAATTAATAATTGTATATATGTAAAATTGTTTGGACCTATTTCCTTGTATCCAACCAGGTAGGGGCTCTTTGTAGCAGCTTTCGATCATGGATGGTCGTATAACAAGGACAGGTATATCTCCTCTTGCTTCGTCTACAACCATTTCAGACATTGCTTTCGTAAAATGGTAGGGATTGGACCATCCGTACAACGCAGCTCTGTTGTGCATCATGTCAGAATCTCACCAGATCATTTTCTTTTCTACTCATTAAAGCTCAAGAATTAAAAAACGAGAATATATATATATACACAACCTCTCCATTCCAAGCCTTTTCATATCTCTGGTCATATCTAAGTTTGTAGAAGCAGCAGCAGTGCATGATCTCAATGCAAAGTTTATTTCATTGGATATATCCAGTGGAGGACATAAAGATGGACATGTAATTTCTCCATTCGCCTTTCTTCTATTCTCTCCCATAACCAACGCTTTTTCTAATACTATCCCTTCACATGTTCCATTCACATATGCTACACACAACAAAAAGGTCAAATTCATTTAATCAAATCAGCACGCACGCACACAAGAGATTAACAACAAAAAAGATACATTAATAATTCATAAAGACGTTATTACATACCAGTAGAGATTTGGACAAAGAGTTCAAGGTTCTTGCATGTCTTAGCCAGCCTCATTAGTCGTTGAGTGGCACTCACATTAGCGTCAACCAATACATCGTACCTGATTTTTTACTTCTAAATTTTGTTATGGTGAAAATTCCGAAAACAATGGATCACGATTACATGCATAAATCATATTATAGCGAAACATTGTTTGAGAAAATAAAAGGACATCAAAACTAGCTAGCCTTTCGTTTACGGTTGTATTGGCTGCAGATGCAACAATCACATTGACTTCTTCCATAATTACTGCAGCAGATTTAGAATCCATCCCTAAATTTGGTTGACAAATATCGCCAACAACAGCTATCAACTTTTCACTTATAAATTCTTTGTAATATTTCCCATGATTCTTTCGCAGACATTCAAACAACTCCAAATTTATGACCTAACAAAAAATTTAAAAATCATGTTATAATTAGTAGAAATCATGTAGAATGAAACTTAATAAAGATGAATGAATGAAAAATAAAGTTGATAAAATTATATATATATATATATACCTCCTTTTCCAATCTTTCCATTGCTGTAGCATGATCCTCTGCTTTCACTAGTACATAAATCTTGCTTACTTACGTCGACCTCAATAACTTTTCCACCAAAACTGTAAAATATTATGAAATTTTATTTAGAAAAGTTATTCGGGTCGGGTCATATTTGATACGTAATCCATAGAACATAAGATTAAAATGTAGAGATAGAAGAAAAAGGTTTAGGCATACCTTTTCCAAGAAGGCCGGTTGCACCGGTAAGGAAAATGGTCTTTCTCTCAAAATAACTATCAATCCCTATACCCTGCTTGGACCCCACCATACTCAGTTCCCCTTTGTAAACTGAGGAGAGGCCAACATGGTTATTACCAAGTTCAGACTTTGTCTCAAGATTCTTTCGTCCAAATCTTCTCTTCATTATATGATTTTTCATTTTATGTTCACTCGCGAATAAGAAAACCTTTGATTTGTTGAAAGAAAGGCCCTTATGTTGCCTAGTTGGTGGAGGGTAGACTGGAATCCTACTAAGCAGCATGGCTAACTAGAGATCAATGGAGAGGGAGAAGGTAAGATGTGATTTTGTGTGTTGTGTTTTAAGCAAGACTACATGTATTTATAGGGGGTTGTGATATTCCAAATTCACATAAGTATATATATATAATTCGTTTATTTTATTTTTGGTTTTGCTCTAGAATATAGATATCTCGAAACACTATCGTGTTGTACTGTAATTGCAATATAGAACAGAAAAAACGTTTCATGCATGTATATGAGTGCATGAGTTCATAAGTGAAAACTCAAACAAAAATTAATTAGTTCACTTACGTAGTAGAGTTATTGGGCTGCATTCATATTTTTAAAATTGAACAATTCAGGTAGAATAAGTCTTCAAACTTCCCACTTGATCTACATGTAAGATTATATAAGGCTTCACGTGAATGCCGACCATTAAATTAACTTGCACACCAAAATCTTGATTTTAGGACGAATTCAATATCGATGTATTTATTATATTTGTTAATAAACACATAATTTTATAAAATAATTTTATTTTATCATGTCATATCTTGGCTTCCTAGAGTGTAGTATAATAAATAAAATTAATTAGTCAATCTTCTAATAGTATATATCATTAACTTTGATTGAATAATTCTGAAATTACTATGCGCCGTAAGTGAATTGTGCATGTCACAAAAATAGAAGTATGCACAAAATTTTTTGATTTTATTTTAAAATTAAATTAAGGGACTTCAGTTTTTACTGAAAATATTTATAAAATTACCTAGCTAGCCTTATCCTATCCAAATAAAATTCTATTATGAGTTAAAAATTTGTTCTATTAATTATGAGTTAAAAATTTATTCTCGTTAATGATGTATGTGAGACAAACTTGTACAATTGTATTGTATGATTGTGGACAAATTTGTGTCCATTTGCGAAGATGAAATGAACAATTTGTGTATATTCTTTAGTCCAAATCACTGCTACACTACAAAAAATCATTATATAATAATAAAATAGTGACGGAAATTCTTTTCGTTTCTAAATTTTAACGGATTAACAACGAAATTGTTATGGAATTGTTGTAAAATTTTAGTAACGAAATTAATAACGGAATTGTCTGTTATTAAAAATTTAGTAACGGAATTTTTCATTACAGTTCCATTATTAAATTGAAAAAACCATTTTAGAAACGGAAATTTCGTTACAATTCTGTTATTATATATAGTAACGGAACATATTCCGTTGTTAAATTTTTTAGCAACCATCTATATTACTACGAATAAATTCGTTACAAATCCGTTACTAAAAATTTTAGTAACGAAATTTCTTGTTTTAGTAATGGAAAATTACGTTGCTAAAATATATATATTTTTTGTTATGCTAGAATGAAAATCCTGTAATATTATTGTATCATTTCTTTGATTTTAAGCTGTAAAAGGAAATGTGTATTGTTGATTTTGAAGTTTCGTGCTCAGCCGGATGTTCATACTTCATACCATCAAATCCTTATCCATTTACGTACCAAAACTTACTAGCATAATAATATAACAATAAATAATACTAATACTAAAGAACCAATCATTGCTTCAAAGTAATTATTCTTATCACACAAATATATATAATCACTGCTAAATTAATAGCATTATCGATTAATTATTTTTTTTAAAACCATATTATTTGTATTAATGCACTATCATGTTGTGCTGTAATTGCATAAAACAGAAAAAACGTTTCATGCATATATGAGTGCACGATTCCATAATTGAAAACTCAAACAAAACTTAGTTTACTTAAAATAGAGTTATCGGGCTGCATTGATATTTATTAAATTTAACTATTGAGGTAGAAGAAGTCTTCGAATTAACTTCCCACTTGATCTACATGTAAGATTATAATATTTGCTTCACGTGAATGCCGACCATTATGTAATAATTTAAATATATAGGCTTAATTTAAATCTTGTCACGTTATTTTTGTAAAGTACAGTAGTTCAAAATTTCATATTAAGTTCTACTTTTTTCTTTTTCCAATTCTGAGAAGTCAAGTTTATGTCTTCTTCGTAATTAAGAAATTTAGATAATAAATTTCAAGTTAAGATATATGTGTAAATTAATGTTAATTAATATATACCTCTCATATTTATAACATAAGAAGCACTTATATATATGTTGCCATACTTATTTTGGTAATGTAATATACAAAATATATATTCATAATGAAAATATGCAAGTACAGGCACTAGCAGCAGTAGTATACAGGGGTACATTTATCTGGGAAATGTAGGGGTTAGTAGAGCAAAGTTAATGCAACTAGCTAGAAATATAATCTAATTAATATGTTGAATGTGTGATATTTCCAGTAGGCATATTAAATTGTGATAAAAAAAAATACTGATCATTTTAACAAGTAAAACATAAAATAATATTTAATTAAAAATAAAAGATACAAATATTCACTTATATTAGCATATCAGAAAATTGATCTTGTGCTCGTGTATTTAATCTCATAAAAATAATTTGAATTACACGAATAAATGAGGAAAATTCCTGATGCATGTTAACGAATAATAGGGTATTTTTTATTTTTAAATGGGTAATTTTATCTTTATTTTATAAAAGTATATAATTTTATCTATTAAGCCTGTTAAATTTTATTGTACTCCCTCCATCACCAAAGACCTTAATGCATTGACTCGATGCGAATTTTAATAATATACTTTAACTTTGTGTAAGAATATATAGTGAGTAAATTTTGAAACAATCATAATTTATTATTTTTAAGTGATCAAATGGAATTTGAGTTATACTTAAATTATTACTTTTAATTGATCAGTGTGTATTGAATGGATTGAGTATACTAAAACTGCAATTAATTTTTGAAATATACAAATTTTTTATGCTCAGAACAAAATGACAAAATGTATAAAATGATACGTAAAGAATATAACTTTTCTAGTATTTCATTATTATTTGTGTGTAGCTTCCATTTCTTTGAAACATTCATGACCCAAATTAAATATAACTTGAGGTGCGTGTTTGTTTTTCTTAATTTGTTTTAATGTTTTTACATAAATCACGATAGGATTTTGGTCCCTTAAGCGTTTTCATCTTGCCACTATCACGATTTCATGGATAATGTAGTATATTCCGTCGTTTAAAGCATACAAAATGCACACTATTACTTCATTTCATTTTTTCTTTTGGAAGTTAAAGGACCAAGTACAGGTTATTGAATCAATATAATATACTATACCCAAGGTATTGAAGGGAGGCTGTAGATCAGGAAATAAGATCTTAGATTTCAGTGGTGAACCACATTCACACAGCAGGGTATATCTAGATCAGAATGCGATAAATATATTTTATTAACATAAGTATCTTTTAATTTTAATACATAAGAGAAATATTTTAGATGTGGGGACATAAGAGCGGAAGGATTAAATAGCATAAAACCAATATCACCAAACTGTCCGCGACAGAATACTCGACTACAACAGTCCGAAAGTGTATCGCCGACTGTCCGTTCTGGTTATCCGTTTGTTTTGATTGATAGGATTGATAGAATTATCATCTTTAAATTTCTATGTTCCTATCCATAATCCTTCATTTCATGCCCCTGCTTATGAATCTAATCTCTTCTGATACCCTTTAATCACTCAAATAAGTGATTATATAATCACTCAAATTTAACTTGATTATATAATCACTCATGTGAGAGATTATAAGAAGTAATTAAATTCACAATGAGAAATAAGAAATAGATAATTATAAATAAATAGGAATATAAAAATTTAAAAGTGACGATCCTAATAATCTTATTCACCAAATCAAACGACTTTAGGCTTGTTACCTGAAAAGATAATAATTTGGACATGGGTTCGTTCAAAGTTATTGTTCTTTTAGTAAAATATAGTATTTGGGCCGAACATGAGAGATTGGACCATTAAGGTTTAGTGTGATAATTTCTACTAGTGAAGCTCTTTCTTATGTCAATAATTTTCTCCAGTTTTGAATATTTACATAAATTCATATATTACAATAAATTTCGATTTTTCCTTAAAGAATATTTATTAGAAGATATATCATCACATATATTGGATCGATCAAACTATCATTTTTCCATCAATGTGAGACAACAACATAATTTTTCCCTTAATTAAGATAACCTGTCTAATATATTGATCATAATATTTATTTAGTAATTAATAATGTTTTGTTTAGATAATACTAAATTAAACTCCAATTACACTGGCAATTTTTTAATTTAGATGTGAATTATCTTTAATGAAGTTGACAATATATAAAAATCCAAAGGTACCATGCACGCTTTATTAATTATGTTCAAGTAGCTAGTTAAAACCTACACAGTTTACTAAACTTGAGAGTGTAACAAAATGGGTAATAGATGGTCCATTCCTTAATAGTTAATATTAAGGAAATGAACATGGCGAAAGCTTTGATACCTAATCATGTAAAATTTACTTACGTGCAACCTAAACAAAAAAAATTCTTCTAACAATTTTAACAAGCGTTTCCATGTATCACGTGAAGATAATATTTTAATACATATTTCATGCAATAGTTAAGATTCTCCAACTATATAAATACATCCATTTTATGCAAACTTCAATACCCCAACATTTATTTCCAAACATCAACTATATACATTCGCTTAATTCACAATGCATTTTCTAGTACCCGTAACTCTTTCCGTAATTCTCTTGTACATAGTTTACAAGAAAAGAAATGCATCAAAAGTCCTAACTCCACCAGGCCCACAAGGCCTCCCGTTGATCGGAAACCTCCACCAGTTTGCCACCGCAACCGATCCTCATATGTATTTATGGAATCTTTCCCAAAAATACGGTCCAATCGTGCAAATGAAGCTAGGTTCAATCCCTCTAGTGGTGGTTTCTACCGCGAAACTCGCGAAAGAAGTGCTGAAAACACAAGATCTGGCCTTCTGCAGCAGACCTAAGCTTCTAGGGCAGCAGAAGCTCTCTTACAATGCCTTAGACATGGTGTTTGCGCCCTACGGCGACTACTGGAGAGAGGCGCGGAAGATCACAACCGTCCACCTCTTCAGCTCTTGTAAGACTCAATCTTTTCGCCCCATTCGTGAGGAGGAAGTCTCACGCATGGTTGCAAAGATCAAGAGAATCCCTCCTCAAGCATCATCTTCTTCTTCTGATGTTCATGTGGTGAATTTGAGTGAGATGGCCATGGCTCTGAGCAGCACCCTGATATGTAGGGTTGCTTTCGGAAAGAGATACGATGATCAAGAACTGGGGATCAGAAGGTTCGAGAAGCTTTCGCGTGAGGCTCAGGAAGCCACGGCCACTTTCTTTGTTTCGGATTATTTCCCTTTGTTGGGATGGGTGGATAAACTCACTGGATTGATGGATCGTGTCAACAAGACTTTCGAGGAACTGGATTCGTTTTACGAGGAGCATGTCGATCCGAAGAGGGCCAAGAAAGAGGAAGAGGATGAAGATATTCTTGATATTTTGATCAACCTTAAAGAACAAAAGTCTTCTGCTGCCATCATTAGCTGGGATCACATCAAAGCACTACTAATGGTATTATTTAGAATAGTTGCACCTTTTAATTTCCAACTATAATTAGGAAAAAGTAGCCTAATTAAATACATTCTACGATTTATGTTTTGTTTTACTATTTGCAGAATATATTTGTTGCTGCAAGTGATACAAGCACAGTGTCAGTGGTTTGGACGATGACAGCACTAATGAAGGAGGCCAAAGTGATGAAGAAAGTGCAAGAAGAAATTAGAAAGTTGGTAGGAGATAAGGGCAAAGTAGATGAAGATGATCTACCAAAACTTCCCTATTTGAAAGCAGTGATAAGAGAAACACTGAGATTGTACCCTCCTGCTTCCCTACTTGTACCCAGAGAGACAATCCAAACATGCACCCTTGAGGGCTACCAAATCCAACCTAAAACGATGGTTTATGTTAATGCATGGGCAGTTGCAAGAGATCCCGACCACTGGGAAAATCCAGATGAGTTTATTCCAGAGAGGTTCATTAATAGCAATAGTGACGTCACGGGGCAAGACTTCGGAACGATTCCATTTGGATCGGGCCGGAGAATTTGCCCCGGGATGTCAATGGGACTTGCAAATGTGGAGCTCACAGCGGCAAATCTACTGTACAGTTTCGATTGGGAAATGCCAATGGGAATTCGAGCACAAGATATCGGTACGGAAGTTGTGCCCGGACTCACAATGCATAAGAAATATCCTCTTATCCTTGTAGCTAAACACTATGTTGTTTAGTTTGAAGCTCTCTTGTCGTACTACCAAAACTATGTGAATCAGAATCTGCACTTACAAAATAATGATTTAATAATTAAATAAATTTAAGTCAGTTAATCTCATTTTACTTGCTCATGTTATTTGAAGAAGGGCACTAAATTTTAGAAAATTGTTTTTGCACGGGTGAGCTTAACTCTGTTAAGTCATTGCAAAATCAATTGTTAAACACCAATTTATAGGAGTGTACTCTTTATATTACATGGAGTATATTTTATATATATGATAATAATACTTTTAAAATTATGCTTTTTATATATTAAATGATACTTCTATCATTAAAAACGAATAATCAAAATTAATTAGTATTTCTGATACTAGGTTTAGGGGTGTTTGGCTGAGCTTATAAGCTACTTAAAACAGTTTATAATCTGTTTCGGCAAATTAAGCTCTTTGAAAGCTTATAAGTTATAAAGATAAGTTTTTGCAGTTTATAAGTTGTTCAAAAAATAAGTAAGTACACCCAACTTATTTCTCCATGAACTTATAAGCTCTAACAAAATTACATAAATAACCTTTTATGTCACGTTAAAAGAGCTTATGAACACATTCATCCAAATACCTTGACCACTTATAAGCTTCATCGTATAAGCTCTTACGAGCTTACAAGCTCCAAGAATTTATAAGCTCTTTAAAATAAGCTTAGTCAAACACCCTCTTAGTTGTGGTATCAACCGATCTCATATATATACACACACACACTAAAGAAGAGTGTCTGGAGGTTGGGAGTGAGTTACGAAAATAATTCTTCATCTCCAGCTTAAACCGAGCATCAAATAAAAAATTATTTTTTAAGGACGCTAGATAGTCATTTAAGGAAAGAGATTAGTTGATGTAACTTATTGACTTCAAGGGATATTGAACAAAATGTATCGTAAGGTGAAAACTTTTATAGGAGTGTTGATAGGGTTGTAAACGAGTCAAGTCGAGCCGAATATTGATTTGCTCAAACTCGAGTTTGGTTCATAAGTGTCAGCTCAAGCTCGACTCGACTTGGTCGAGTTTTAATTTTTTGAGCTCGAGCTCAACTCGATAACAAGTTAGATATACTCGAGTTTGACTCAATTAGGCTCGATTAATTAGGCTCGCGAGCCTATTGAGTCCAGTATCATTGAACTCGATCTCGGGCTCGATATATATACTCGAGTAGCTCGAGCTCGAGCTCGAGCTTAACTTGATAAACTATGAGTTAATTTTGATTTTTTCCCGAGTAGCTTACGAGTTGTCTCGACTCACTTACACCCTTAATTATCTGGCCTAAGTACGAATTTACTACTTGTCCCTAGCATGTATTTTAAAAGAATAAAATTAAAACTATTTATTTTATTTTTAAATCTATCAACACTAAAATACAAAGAAAAGCAACATTAAATTAAAATAAATTACATAACATATTTATATGGGATAAATCATTAATTCTAAAATAGAAGAAAAAAATAAAAATAATATATTATACCAAATTATAGGACATGACACGTAACACACGAAAGTTCGACACTGAATATCGATTTTACGCATTAGTTTTTTGAAGCCCTTTATCTCAAAAATTATAATAAACAAAAAAGATAATAACTCTAATTAGTTAATATAAGGAGGTTTTGGGGACAGATAACATTTCAATCTTAACTTACCACGCCAAATCAAGCGGATAAGGGTGTAAGCGAATCAATATTGAACTATTTAACAAACTCGCGAACATATTTGAATATAATTTTAACGAATCAAGCTTCAAATAATTTACAAACTTTGTTAACAAACTCGTTCACGAACTTTAAAAACGAGTCAATCAAGATTCAAATAACTTTATATATGAACTAGTTCATGAACTTATCGAATTAATATAAATATATATATATATATATATATATATATAAATTTAAAAAAATAATTTAATAAACGAGTTTTCTAATGAGCTCGAATTTGAATATTGAACGAACTCGAGTCGAGTTCAAACTCAGGTTTGAATTTACTATTAAAACGAATAATTAACAAACAGAACTTGAATCGAACTCACGCTCGATTTTTATTTATCAAACCGAACTCGAGTTTCGTTTTTAGAACTCGAACATAATTTGAACCTTTAAATTTTTAAACAAACCGAACTCGAGTATTTCATTCTGTTCGTCTTAATTGGAAGTAACGTGTTTGAATTTTGACGCACAAATAATAAAATGAAGAGCATTAATTTCAAATATGTGTGAAGTGTGGTTACACGGAAAATGAACTCAACCATATAAAATCTACGATAATTAATAATGTTTGTTACTTGTTAGTAATGATGAGTAACAAACACTAGTCGATAGATTCAATCTAGAGTGTGCTTGTAGAAGGAGTAGCTAAGAGCATCCAATGTCGAGCTACCTGTTATGTGTGGCAAATATACTCCACATCATCAACTACCTTCTTTCTTAATTTTTTTCTCACTATAGTGCTATCTCAAATTCAATTATTTGATGGACCTCGCAATTATAATACTAACTATTTACTATATTTACATATATTTTGTATATTTATATATAATTTATGCATCATGACTTTTATATTTATATTTAACGTATAAATATAATAAAATTATACTCCCTCCGTCCCGCTAGAATAGAGGCGTTTGAAAAGTAGATGAGTGTATTATTTTAATACAAACGCCTCTATTCTAGCGGGACGGAGGGAGTACTAGTTTTTCTTCAAAAAAAATTCACACATCTAAATTGCTACAAAATACAATTCAAATTATAAATAAATAAAACACACACAAAAGCTAATTTAAATAAGAAAAGAAAATATATATTAAACTTAATTAAATAACTAATCTTCCTCGAATACATGTTTTCATCATAATAAATTGAAACAATTTAAAACACAAATGTTATTTGCTCCAATTTTTAGAATTTTCTTTATATTTTATATTTTCTTTTGAAGATTTTTATTTCAATTATTTTTTCTTTCAATCCCTTATTTATTCTAATTTATATCTTCTTCCAAATTAATGACGACTGTAACTAAAATTTTATGAGCTTGAAAATTCATAATTTTACATTTGTGGACCTCCACAAATGTTATTTCATTTTAAAAGTTAGTGAAAATATAAAGTAAATTCTAAAAATTGAAGCATATAACATTTGTGGGGCCCAGCTGCATCTTACTAACTAGGTAGCATTTTTGCTACCCCTTGATTTTATGCTACCTCAAAATATTATTATACTATGGCACTATCCATTCCACATCATCAACTACCCCTAAAACACATACTCACAGTGGGTGCTCTAAGACAAACAAAAAGTTGAGGTAATTAAAAGCTATGCTTGCGATTCTGAAATTTAGATGCGAGTGTTCTTTCATGAAGTTGAACAATACATAAAATCAAAAGCCACATGCACGCATCATTAATTATGTTCAAATTGTTAAATTAAATAGTGTACTAAATTTAACATGATCAACACACTAATTAATTCAACTACTAAACACATGATACTTTTACAAAATCGGGAATAAATAGTTCCTTCCTTAATTTCATGGATATGAACATTGCGAAAGCTAAAGAATAAAGATAACCGATCATACAAAATTAAATTGCGTGCACACCTAAATGAGCCAGTCTATTTCATTTATATGGTTATATTAATTATTTCTGTATATTTGATTTAATGAATCTAATACATAATACGGATCCAATATACTCCCTTCGTCCAATTAAAGATGACCTTTTTTACCATTTCTATCCGGCCCACTAAAGTTGACCCATTTCATTTTATAGTATTTTTTTGCACTTTAAGTGTATTAGAGAAAACAAAAAGAAGGGGATTATCTTAGTGTGCGTGTAGAAAGAAGGTCATCTTTAATAGGAAAGAGGGGTAATATATATCAATTTTTTTGATAAAGTATCATATGGAACCAAATTTTGAAGTATGATAAAAGATAATATTTTTTTAAAAATATCAAAGTGTATCAACTTGTATCCAGTGACGAAGCCAGGATTTTGAGCTAGAGGGGGGCAATTATTTTTTTTTACGTAAAAAGAAATTTAAAAATAACTAATATTTTTAATAAATATATTATAGTTTAAACTAGATTACAAGATAAAAGTATCAAATAAACTACATAACTTTATAACATTTCTCTTCTATTTTTCATGTTCTGAAACCGCTTCATAATAGCATCATTGGTAACATTTACAAATACATCCTTTTCAATATAAGGTACTAGACAATCGTTCAATAACTTGTCTCCCATACGATTGCGTAGATCACTCTTGATAATGTTCATTGCTGAAAAAGCTCTTTCAACTGTAGCAGTGACAACAGGTAATGTCAAACACAACTTGATCAACAAATAAACCAAAGGAAAAATATCATGCTTCCTTGTAGAAACCATCTTTTGAGCAAGATCTCCAATCCCTGATAACTGTGAAAACTTTTTATCCATGCGTACATCGAATATAAAATTCTCAAGTTGATTTTCAAGCTCGTACAAAGCAACTTCAGAAAAATCAGATGGATAAAACTTAGCAAGACAAAGTAGCTTCTTAGTATCAAATGCAGAAAATGAGTCCCTAGGATCGAAGCTTGACATGCACATAAGTAATTCCGTGTTGACTCCATCAAAGCGCTCATTCAACTCTAGAGCTTGCATATCAATCACATTATAAAATACCTCAACTTTGTAGTGGTGAAGGTTAGTCATTTTCTCACTTCTACGTCTTCCTCTTCCTCGAGGTGCAAAATCATCTTCCATATCTATCATAATTATCTCATTGGCTCCACAAAACTTAGACACTTCACTTATCAACATCTCCCAACCGTCATCTCTCATAACTTGTAAACGCATCTTTGCTACCTTGACAAGACTCAATGCATTAACAATATCTTGATCCTTTCTTTGCAGCACTTGAGATAATTCATGTGTAATCCCCAAAATTTGTTTCATAAGATGTAACACAAAGATAAACTCAAACCGATTCATAATATTTAAAAGATCAATAGCTTCACATCTGTGGGTATCATCATTACCATATTTCCCGACATAATCAAGAACATCAACAACAGAAGCAAATAAGTGAATCAAGTTTACAAGAGTACCATAATGAGAACTCCAACGAGTATCTCCAGGTCGCTTCAACGCCATCTCTTGATTCAATCCTCTTCCAGTCTTGATTTTATCACTTGCAATACCAGCAACAATCTTCTCTCTTTGACTCTCTCGAAGAAGATCTCTACGCTTACAAGAACCTCCAACAATAACAGTTAAGCGAGAGACAATAACAAAAAAATACCCTATATCTGTATGCTTTTTAGAAACAACAACAATAGTAAGCTGGAGTTGATGAGCAAAACAATGAACATAATAAGCAGTAGGGTTTCTCTTAAGTATCAAGCTCTTTAACCCATTGAATTCCCCTCTCATATTGCTTGCTCCATCATATCCCTGACCTCTCAAACTTGAAATACTTAGCCCATAAGTAGAGAAAAAGAAGTCGATAGCCTTCTCAAGTGAAGCTGAGGTTGTGTCACCGACATGTACAAGACCAAGAAAGCGTTCAATAACACAACCTTTCTTATCCACATAACGTAAAACAATACCCATTTGCTCCTTCACGGACACATCTCTACATTCATCAACTAATATAGAGAAAAATCCAGTTCCAATATCATTAATGATTGCATTAACTGTCTCGACGGCAACTGCATTTATGATGTCTTTCTGAATATCAGATGATGTGAGTTTAAGATTATTAGGAGCATTCTTCAACACAACATTAGATATATCATCATTACAAGAAGCCAAAAGTTTCAAAAGTTCGATAAAGTTCCCCTTATTCAATGATTCTTCTGATTCGTCGTTTCCTCGAAAAGCTAACCCTTGCATAATAAGGTAGCGAAGACTCATAATTGTTGCATTCAGTCTACACCGATAATCAATTCTAGACTGCTTTGACACTTTTGAAAAAGACATTTCAATGTGTCGAGTTTGGTTCATCAAATCTTCACACTTTAGTCTACACCGATTATGTTCACTACTATGATCTCCAATATGAAGCATCAATCTCTCTTTCTTGCGCCAAGTATTAAACCCTCCAAACACAAAAGCATCATGTCCTTTTTTACTACTCCCCGATGAGAAAAGATAACAGTTTAAGCAAAAAAGTGCATCTTTGGTAATACTATATTCCAACCATCAAACCAAGAAGAAGTAAACTTGCGTTTTCTATTTGCTTCTACTTTATATGGAAAGTCATGATTATATGGTTGACAAGGACCTCTTAATAAGTAAGCTCTTCGAACCTGTTCAATCAACTTCGGTGGGTAGCTCATTATAGGGGGTCGTGCACCTGGATCACTTGGAAGATTTTCTAAATCCACCACATTGCTCACTTCGTGTGATGATGTTTGAGGTAGGCAATCACACTCCATATTTACTTCCTTGGATGATGTATGAGATGAGATAAGTGTTGGTGCTTTTGAATTTGAAGATGTAACATCCACAATTGGAGATACAGGCTTCAAAAACCGGTTCATTTTGCCTTGAATCATTCTTATCTCCTTAAAAAAGAAACAATGAAATAAAATTAGGACATTATGCTACAAAATTAACAAACAACTAAATTAATTTTGTTTATAATTCAAGATGATATAATAAAAAAAAAGATAATAACAATAATAAACAAAAAAAGCATATTAATATATATATTTGTTGGATCAATACTTTATAATAATATAAAAAAAGGAGTCCCACATTGATGCATTCATTAAATAATCAACCAAAATAATATATGTGGGGATTGCAAAATCATATTATTATATTAACCATAGAATTTGATGCCCACAATAATAATAACTAATTTATTAATCACACTAATTTTGATATTGTGTGTTACTAATCATTTTATATTTTGAATCGATGGTTTAAAGTGTGAGATGTATTCATTAGGGGAAAATTGAAATAGATAATTATGAAAAACTTAACATATATAACTAGAAAGAAGCACGGGTCACATATAGCTACAGCACAAGGGAACGAAGATACCTCAACAATTTTACCACTATCCATTACAATTATTCTGTCTGCACTTTGGATTATCGATAGCCTACAAAAATACAGCTATCAGTATAATGAAATTCCAACAATTACACAGGACACACGTGCAAACTCACTAACCTATGTGCAATTACAAAGACTGTCCTCTTGGTTTGTAGCTCACTTTTTGCAGGTGTAAAATGCCAATGTAAGTAGAAAAGACAATAAACTATGCTCACAATAGAACAAATATATCTTTATCTCTACCTTAAGATGGTAGAATGGCTGAAAATTGAAGGAAGAAATAAAGAGAGGAAACAGAGAGAGTTCACGTAAGGATTCTTAAGGGAGAAGCTAACTATTAACAAATATTTTTTAATTATATGTGAAAAGACTAAAATACCCCTATTATTTTTCAAAAACTCAGGGGGGTCATTGCCCCCCTCTGCCCCCATGCTCCCTTCGTCCCTGCTTGTATCATACCGTGATATTTACTGAATATTTTAATATATAATGTCATACGGGTATCACGTTATATGACAGTATATGTAGATAGTTATTTTTATATTTATTAATTTTAATTATAAATAGATTATTTATTTCTTAAATCATGAATCATAGTTAATAAAAAAATATAAAACAAATAACTTTATTAATAATTTACAAAATTAGATGCAAACTTATAATTATGTAATAAAAAAAATATTTCATAATTCATCAAAATGGTAAAAACTTTTTATACATACAAAATAATATATATATGATGTGAGAGATTCAAATTTTACTAACTAATTAAACACAATTAATTTAAAATAATATATTAAATATGATTCAAACTCAACTCATTAAATCTGAACACATTATTTAAATTTATATCGTATTAAAATGTGACCCATTTATTGAATGATTGAAGTCTTTACAGATTTTATATTTTTAAACTCCCTCCATCCGATTAAATGCTTCCACAAAGGTTACATTATGAAGATTAAGAAAGTAAAATATTGTGTTGTGTTTTTAAAAAAATAGGAGTAATGTATATTAAAAGTAAAAAAATTTATTTTTAAAAAAATAATTACTTTAGTGAGACGAGCTAATAAGAAAACATGACTACTTTTAGGAAGAGAGAAATAGTATTAAATAACTAATTGATAATATAAATATATTTTCTAAGAGAAAATAAAATATTTAAACACATTATCGAATTTACAAAAGTTGAGGCGTCATCCTCGAAGATGGTAGAGAGTAGAGAAGCCACTTGCCATTGGCGTTGGACTCAGAGCCCATATCGGATAAGGAAATGCTGGGTACGGACATGTGTCGTATAATGAATGGTGCATATCATAAAAATACGAATTGATTGTCCTTCTCCCGGTACGGTATACATTGCCAAAATTGTCATATTTTATATTTTATTTTTATTTTCAGTATGTAAGATTTTATATCTTTTTTCTTTTCATATTTTTCGGTATATGTTAATTCAGTATACTTTATTTTCGTTATGACATATACATTAGTTTATTTTTGATATATCTTACTTTATTTCAGTATACATTTTTTTGACGGTATACCAAAAAATTATTTATTTAAAATATGTGCAAACATTAAACATAATAAACGACACTTTAAACAACATCTAACATATTCAAAAAAATATTAAGTATGCATTTTTCTAACATAATTTTCGAGATAAATAACTAATACCAAATAATCAATTATCAATATATTATTATATTATTATATAACCAACTAAATTTTAATATATGAATCATAACATTACATATTCGATCATATATAAATGATATATTACAATACGTTAATTGTATTTTTATTAATTATATATTATATTTAAAATCAAACATATATAATCATATGATCATATAAAATACTTATATTCTTAAAATATATTTTTGAATTATAATTATATTTATTTTTATTGTAATTAGTTATAAAACTATATATTTAGATTGATATGCTCTTTTTACAAAATAAATTAGTAGATCAATATATTTAGTTGTGTAATATAAAAATACATATTATAGTTCATAATTGTTATTTAAAATAATTTTATTATAGTTCAAATTGAATATATATGTATATATTTATATATATTTATTTATTTATATTTATATTGATATACCAAATTAACGGTAATACACAATTTTTTCTTATATATGACCGTACGGTATATGACTCATGTATACCTCAATATTTGAAAAAAGTATACTACTATCTTACCGAATAGTTCGGTATGATATCATACCTTACTAAAATTTTCGGTATACCTTAAATTTAATATTCTACGGTGTTTTTCAGTACGGTAAGTACAATATACTATTTTTTCGATAAATTTTGACAACCCTAAATATTATCCCGTTCTTGTATTTACCAGTTAATTAAGGATCATTTATAATTAATAAATTATACGTCGTTGCGATTAAGATGTTTTTCTTTACAACATGAGAATTAAGAAAAATATGTTTAATACTTTAGATGGACTTGTAATAAAAAAACTATAAATTGTTAGATTAATTAATAGTCTTTCTTTTTATTCTTTCTTCGTTAGGGAATAATTTTTATTTTTATTTTCATTTGCTGTTACCTTAATTATATCTAATCAGGAGAAATTAATTTAATATGATAGCTATAATATTACTTTTTAGATTAGATAAATAAAAAAAATTAATTTTAAATTGTAACAATGGTAATAATATGGTTGAATTATTTTTCAAATTTTCAAGTATGTTAATGATAATATTTTTATGCTATAAATTTTATTTTAATGTTTATTAAAAAATTAATAATAAAACATAGTGAATGTGAGAAAACTGAGATACTAGATCATATGGGAAATTAAATGTTTATTACTATAAAAAAAAGACGTAGAACCGTCAAAATTTACTAAAAAAGGTATATTATACTTCCTACATCGAAAGTAACTGATAATAGAATATAAAGAATACCATAAATTTTTGTAAGAAACCATCATTGAACTTTTCAATATGATAACCCATCATTTTTTCAAATGTCAGAGGTATATTATTGTATACAACTACATGATATATATTGAATTCTCATGTATATATTCTCGTACCGATACTATTGATATATATCGAAACAACGAAATATATTATTATTTCGTAATATACATATATATGTAATAGTAATACTATATGTACATGTAGAGGCGGACACAAAATAATTTTTTCGGGTGTGCTCCACTATATTTGCTCCACGAATAGTGGTCCACCACGTAAAAGTGTAAATATGTAAATGAGTGGAGCCGAGATGAATATTACTATGCGCGGCTCAAGCTGTTGATACATTATTCGAGCTCGGTTCGTGGGATGCTCGATAAGATTGGTTTCGAGCTTGAGCTCGAGCTCGACTCATTCGATATTTATATTAATAGATTTCGAACTCGAGCTCGAATTCGAGTTTGGCTCGAGCTTGAACTCGAACTCGTATAAATTTTTATTTTTAGAAAATTAGTTATTTTAACATAAGAATCGATTAATTCTTGAATTACTAGGATGACAGGGGAGCTATTCATGTCGCGACGAATGATGCTATATCAAAAATTTATCGAATGTAAAACTTAAAAAAATAAAATTATATGGGTGCTTCAGCCCACCCTAGCACCCCTCAAGCTCTGCCCAGTATACATACTTTATTTCAATTATAAATAAAATCCTCTAATCAAATTATGAATCATAGTAAATAAAATTCTGATATAAATTAAAAATATATACTTTATTTCAATTATAAATAAAATCCTCTAATCAAATTATGAATCATAGTAAATAAAATTCTGATATAAATTAAAAATATATGAGTTTGTTGATATGTGAAAATAACGTAAACAAATTTATAATTATAAATAAAATAAAAATTATAAATTTTATTATTTTTTATAACATTAATTAATAATAAAATAATTATATAATCTACTAAATCATTTTAAAATTAATATATTTATCTAAATAATTTAATTATTTTAAAACTATCATATTAATCTAAATAATTATAAATATACATCAGACATATGAAGTACTTAGTAATATAATTTAAATGATTTTTTAATATAACGTGATAGAAAAATAAATCAAAGTAATTTAAGATACATCAAAACATGTAAGGTAAATTTTAATAAGGTATATCTAATAATATGCTAATAATAGTATGAAATATTTATATCCAACATATCATATCTTGAACCTAGCCAAAAAATATCAACATTTGAAAGCACGTGCATAAATAAATAGCCCTCTAATATAAAACTCATTGTTAGCCATAGACTATTCCTCTACCTCACATTTCAAGATGATTCTTCTAATATCAATAATGCTGTCTATAATATTTCTATGCTTCTTCAAGAGAAGCAAAAACTCACCGCGTAAAGACATCGTTCCACCTGGCCCCTCCGGCCTCCCGCTCATCGGAAACCTTCTCGGAATCGGCTCGGCCTCCAACCTACCTGTCTATCTATGGCAGCTCTCAAAGAAATACGGTCCCATTATGCAAATGAGGATAGGGTGTGTGCCATTGCTCATCATTTCCTCCCCAAAATTAGCGCAAGAAGTGATGAAAACACAAGACTTGTCCTTTTGCAACCGGTCGAGATTTCTTGGACAGAGGAAACTGAGCTACAACTGTAGGGACATGGTATTCGCCCCCTACGGAGAGTACTGGAGGGAGATGAGGAAGATCACAGCCGTCCACCTCTTCAGCTTGAAAAAGAACCAGTCGTTTCGCCCCATACGCGAGGGCGAAGTCCGTCGTCTGATCACGAGAATTGCCAAGTCTGATGAAGGTGTGGTGAACTTGAGCGAGATAGTGATGGCCCTAGGCAGCACTCTGATATGCAGAACTGCTTTCGGAAAGAGGTATGAAGATGACAGCGCGGAGATTAGAAGGTTCGAGAAGCTTCTGAAGGGGGCTCAGAATGCGTTAATGGCGTTCTACGTGTCGGATTACTTCCCCTTGCTAGGGTGGGTGGATAAGTTGTCCGGAGCCGTTGATCGCGTCGACGAGATATTTAACGGCCTGGATTCCTTCTACGAGGAACTGATTCAGGAGCATCTCCATCCAAGGAGAGGCAAGAAGGAGGAGGGAGAGGATGATGATCTGTTGGATGTACTGATCAAGCTTAAGCAGGAGAATCTATGCTCTTTCCACCTCTCTTGGGATAACGTCAAAGCGCTGCTTACGGTAACATTATCATATACTTCTTCCCTCTCTAATTAAACTTTTACCTTTTCAGAATTATCGTGTCCTAGTAATAATTATATAAAATACTAAAACTTAAATTTATAAGACAAGTAATAAGCAATATTTAAATTCTTAATTATTAATTTAAATACGAATTATAAATAATTTTACTTATATTTTTTAATTTAGTAACATGTATATTAATCGTATATATAAGTTATAAATTATGAATAATACAATTTAATAAGAGAATTTGTCTAATCAAACGGGACAACTCAATAAGAAAATGAGTTTAATGAAATGGAACGATTATTTATCTTTGTAAATTTTTATTTGTTATTTTTTATATTCACATTCCGATAAAAAGAATTTCCTTTTCACTTTTATACAAAAATTATAATGTAAAACCAAATTTACCCTACCGGTTATTCAAATTTCTTATTTATAATTTTTTGAGATATTTCAAGCAATAATTTGCGTAAAACAATGACATTTGTCAACTCGAATGAGATTTAATGACACATTTTTTTTATCACACTTTTAACCTCACAGACATATTTATTAAAAATAAATGTTATAATATAATCAATTATAATTTACATTTATTTGAAAAAAATTAAAAATTTATCAATCATAAATATTATTAAAAAAATAAGATTAAATAATAATTATTTATTTATATATATATATATATTATGAACTCATAGCACTAAACACAAATTAAAAGTAAAATAAATAAATAAATAAATAATATATGAAATTTTGATAAAGAGATAAAATACAAAAGTAAAATATTAAATCCTATTTGTTCGATGACATGCAAGTTATGGTGATATATTTTTTTAATTGTCTAAATGAAGTTATTATTATTATTATTATTATAACTAAATCATCTAATAAAACGGATAATTTAGTAGACTTCATATATAACTAAAAATATAAAGTATTGGGTATTACACGCACAAAAAAGAAAAAAATAGAAAAAAAACAAGGACAGTGGTTTGGAGGAAACGTTGTCCTCCAAGAAAAGGTCAAATTTGGTTTGATCTCATCCTATTTTGGGCCGCATATCTATAGGCTTAAACAAAAGAATTAGTTGGGTTTCCCCTAATTGATCCCACAAAAAAGGCTATACCCCTTAAATTGGGTCTAAGTTTTTCCGGCCCGATTTAGCCCAATGACATCTGGCCCAACAACTGATTACTGAAAGAATATTATGAATAGATATTGCTAAGTTGTAAACCTTTGCTCTTAATTTCTTAGGATCTATTCATCGCTGCGACGGATACAAGTGCAGCATCAACTGTTTGGACCATGACCGCCTTGATCAAGGCACCTCAGGTGATGCACAAAGTACAATCCGAGATCAGAAATTTGGTAGGCAACAAAGGTCAAGTAGACGAGGACGACTTTTCCAATCTTCCCTATCTCAAAGCAGTCATAAACGAGACATTCAGATTGTACCCTCCCGCTCCACTGCTTGTACCAAGAGCAACCACCCAAAGATGCACTGTAGAGGGCTACCACATTCACCCAAATACAATTGTTTATGTTAACGCCTGGGCAATTGCAAGAGATCCCGACTACTGGGAAAATCCGGACGACTTCGTGCCTCAGAGATTCTTGAATAATAATATTGACTTGAGAGGGAAAAATTTCGAGCTGATTCCTTTTGGGTCGGGGCGAAGAGTTTGCCCCGGAATGAATATGGGGTTGTCAAATGTGGAGCTCATAGTTGCAAATTTGCTCTACTCTTTCGACTGGGAACTGCCGCAAGGAATTCAGGCAGAAGATATCGATACAGATTCTCTACCTGGAATCACAATGCATAAGAAAAATCCACTGCTCCTAGTAGCTAAGAAATATATCATCCCTTCAACCCCATACCTCTAGACTGTACGCGCGCACATATTTCAATTAAATAAATATTAGGTGAATAAAGAAAATTCTTAAATATCCGCGGGCTTTAGAATCCTAGCTATTACTAAATTCTAATTGGAATTGTTTTCTCCGTCCTCTTCACCACATCATCATTTTGTTATGGGTTTCTAAACACATTTTTATGCCTCCTCATTTCACTTTCAACACAATTTTTGGAATTCTTCTAACAGATACTCAAGTCCATTGTTAATCCTCAAGCACTTCAATTTCATGTCTTTCAACATACCAATCAACAAATTTTTGAAATGCATAAGACTTGAAATTCATGACAAATATTCCTAATTTATTTTTGAAAAGTCATCAATGATAAACACAAAATATTTTCCTCCACAATTAGTTTCCACCCTCACGGGCACTCACATATCACAATGTAAATAGTCAAGAGAGGAAGTTGACTTGTACTTAACTGTTAGGAAATGACCATTTCTTCCTTTTGCCCAAGATTCTTCACAACTTTTTTTTTTATCTTTAGCATTCATTTGGATTTGATGATCCCCTGATTCATCAACTCATTCATCCCTTACTCGCTGAGATGACCAATTCTTAAGTGCTAAATTTTACTTTAATCTTCATGTACAGTTTCAGAATCTCCAATAATAACATTAACTATCAAAATAATGGAGACTTATTTTTCTTACACCGGTGAGTATAATTTTTAAAACATTAATTATGTGGATATAAACATTTTAAAAATTAAAACGATACACATTGCCCTCTAACATGCCAAGAGATATCATATTCCTTTTTAGGTCAAGAACATACCTCACATCTGTCACAATCATGATTGATCCATCATTTTACTTGAAGGTCACTTTGTCCATACCCTACACTCTACAAGCCTGGTCATTACCAAGCATGACTGATCCAAGTTCACCAACTTGAAGATCAGTGAACCACTAAGAGCATCCCCAATGGGGTTGCTCAAATAGGAGTTTCTGTGGCATAATGGTAAATAAAGGGAACTTTTTTATGTGGGGTTTGAGAGGTTGTGTTGGTAGGTAACAGTAGGAGTTTCTCACTTTGGGTTTTCGGAGTCTCTACTTTAATAATTATAGAATGATTGAATTTGGGAAAAATGATATTAATTTAATTTGTGAATTTAAATTTGTAATATAAAATAAATAAATAAATAAATAAAAATGAAAAAAAAATTAAATATTTAATTTTTTATTAATATTTTAATTTATTTAATTAAATAACATTAAAATTAAAATAGCAATTTTAGAAATTAAAATTTCATTAATTTTAATTTTAAATACAAAATACAGGAAATTGAAATACGAGAATTGAAAACACACGGAATTAAAATACAACAAAAGAAACGAAAAAACACACTTAATTTAAATCCCCAAATCGAGTGTAGATTTCTTCGATTAAATCATGCTCGAGCATCTCGTGAGCACGTCTATCTTAGAGGTTGGCCGAACGCTCCATGTACTCATTGAAAAGTTCGTTGGCACCACGAGTTGCTTCCTCGGGTGGAGTGGAGGAGGAGCTTGCTTCGGTCTCCGGTGCCTAACTAGTCGCATACGGACCTTGGTCTTCAACAATCATGTTATGCAAAATAATGCAAGTATACATGATGTCGGACAAATGCTCACGAAACCAAAGGTGTGCCGAACCTTTAATGATTGCCCATCGAGATTGGAGTACTCCAAATGTTCGTTCGACGTCCTTGCGTGCCGCTTCTTGCATAACTTTGAAACAAGATCGTTTCTCGTCGGTGGGCATCGGCATTGATTTGACGAAAGTCGGCTAACATGGGTAAGCGCCGTCGGCTAAATAATAGCCCATGTTGTATTGTTTGTTGTTGGCCATGAACGTCACACGAGGCGCTTTTCCGTTGAGCACGTCGTTGAACACCGTAGGCTGGTTGAGCACGCAAACGTCGTTCGCCGATCCGGCGACGCCGAAGAAAGCGTGCTAAATCCATAGTTCTTGGGACGCGACCGCTTCGAGCATGATAGTTGGGTGGACTTTATCTTGACGTGTATAAGCCCCGCGCCACGCCATCGGACAATTTTCCACATCCAATGCATGCAATCGATGCTACCGAGCATGCTGGGGAAGCCGCGTTTCTCTTCATTAAGCTCCGTTAGGCGTTGAATATCTTTTTGGTTGGGTCGCCTCAAATATTGAGACCCGAAAGCCTCAACAACGGCATGGCGAAAACGTTTGAGGCATTCTATGCCCGTTGACTCTGCGACTCGGAGATACTCCTCGTATTGATCGGCGGCACCTCCATTTGCAAGTTGCCGGATTGCAACCGTGCATTTTTGTAGTGGCGTGAACCTTGACGGCCCGTAGCATCCGTACGTTGTCGGAAATATTCTTCACGATTCTCCAAGGTTGTGACGATGCAGAGAAATAATTCTCTCCACATACGAAACCGACGTCGGAAATAATTGTCGGGGAATGTTGGATTTTGAGAGAAGTAGTCGTCGTATAGACGTATGGAGGCCTCCTCTCGATCCCTTTTGATGAAGGCTTTTTTTTTTTTTTTTGAACGTTGGGAGTCGGATGTGCAGAGTGATGCTAGATATTTATGACCCGCCTCCATAAAATTATTTGCGAGTTACAAAAATCGAGCATTAATTTCATCGTCGGAATCGGAAGAAGAAGACATATTTTTTGGGCTAACTTGTAATAGAAATGGTTGAAGAAAGATAGTTGAAAGATTGAAGAATGGATGAAGATGTGTGAAAATATGAGATTGAAATAGGGTATTTATAGATGAATTAAATAATAAAAAAAAATTAAAAATTAAAAAAAAAATTAGAAGAAAGATAGTTGAAAGATTAAAGAAACTGGGTACCGCAGCGGTGAAACCCGGGTGGGTTTCCCGCGCCCAGCGCCCGTCTCACGGGACACACCCCACAGCGGGGGTTTCCCCACCCCAGTAGCCGGCGCCCCTGCCCTTGGGCTGCCCGGGTTTCCCGCACTCGTCTGCGCTGTGGGTGCTCTAATTGACGTGGGTCATATGGAATGTATAACCCGAGTCCATAATCCCGCATCACTAATATTGGAACTGCCCACTTTCATCATTCCAGTCTCTTGCAGGTCCTTTGTAATATCATAGGCGCCCTCCTCACCATTGGCACTCTTTGCATCTTGCTTCTTTTTTCATGCGAAGCAATCTCACTTCAAGTGGTATGTCTTCTTGCATAAGTGACATTTTCTGGTTGCCTTCATCATCATTATTCTTGTTCGGCAAGTTCTTCTGGAACTTCTTCTAGTTTCCAGATTTCTTGGACTTGGTTTCCAAAATTTCCCTATCACTTCTATTTTAGATGTATGCTTTAGTGTTGTGTTTTATTGTATGCAGAAATTTGTCAAATTACAAATATCATGGGACATGAATTTAAGTTGAACGAATCAAAGGGGACACATGACTGCTTGACATGTGACGAGAAAAAGGAAGCGGAGGGAGTCAACAAGGTTGTTCCTATATTTTAAGATATGGAGATATGGTGAATAAATATATTATTCATTATTCCACTACTCTCTGTACCGTTAGTTTTCCTGGAGAAGAAGCTAAAGACTTGGTTATAAATAACTTATACTTCTCAGAGCAAAGTGTTGAATACATCAAGCATTTAGTGCAAATCACATTGCAAAAAATACTCTAGAGTGGTAGAGTTTTTGTGAGAGTTGTAAATATTTCAATGATAACTTTGTAATTCTCAAGTGTAATTTCCATTATCATTTTCTCTCAATTAGTTTTTGTAATTCATAGTGAATATTTTTTCATGAGCACTTCACAAGTTTAAACAATTAAATCCGTGAAAAATTATATTCATTTTTATTATGTATTTTCGATCACTAGTTTGTTCGTAATTTTGGTTGTGCTACTTAAATTCTCTCAAACGATCGGCTTTTAACGACTTTAACGCTAAGTTAACTTCCTTTTACCTTCCTCACTAAATTTTATTATATTGTTTAAAGTAGTGATTAATTATGACTAGTTATCGGCAATAATCCCGCCTCATTACCCTGCTCTATTTCTTCATGTTTCACAGATCTAATTTTGTGCGAATTTATTTTCCATACATGCATTCATGTTACCTTACATTTCTTATTTTTTATTTTGAACTATTATTAAATTCTCACACATAACTAAAATTAGTGCGTCGTCTCGTGCGATGCACGGGTAATTAATAGATAATTAATATTTTTTACCATAAAGAATGTGTTGTGATGAAATTGACACGAATTTTAAGAAATGTAAATTATGTAAGTTTTTAGTGAAAAAGAATACACACTATTATGTAAAATTTAAAATATTGTGTTTTTTGTAACCATATTTAAAAAATGAAACAACATACTCTTCATGACGACTCAAACGGATAATAACACACTATTAGGGTCCATTTGGTACCCAAGTTAGGATATGGATGGATAGGTTTAAAATAATGTGGTGGGTTAGGATATGAGGGGTTAATTATAATATGTTGGTCCATTTGGTAGACAAGAAAAGAACTAGTTAAAAATTACCGAAATGCCACTGAGTGTCAGCGGTCTCTGACACTCAGAGATCGCTGACAATGACATTGTTCCAGATGGTTTAAAATAATATCACCTATTTGGTGAGTTTATAAACCCTCCATAACTGGAGGTTTTCTTCGGGCCGTGTTAATAGCGCCGGGCCTTCACTTTTCCACAAATACTACCAAATGAGAGTTTAAGCAGGATTAAATTTGCCCAACTGCCTTCAACCATGCTACCAAATGCACCCTTAGTCAATGAAAAAGGATTGTTTAATTAGAATAATAATTAATTGGTTTTGTATAAATAAAATTATACTCCCTCCGTCCACGAAACTTCTTCCTAATTTGTCATTTTCGTCCGTCCACAAAACTTCTTCATACTTTAAACTTTCAATTTATAGTAAGTGGACCCACCACACTCTCTACACACAATTCAATTTAATATAATACATTAAATGAGACTCAAATCCACTAACTACACACAACACAATTTAAAACAATATATCAAGTGAGACCCTCATTCCACTCACTATATATCATCATTAAAGTCAAAAACACTACATAAAAACCCGCACCGGATCAAATTAGGAACTTCTTTAGTGGACGGAGGGAGTACTATATATATATATATATAACCACAATAAAACGATACAAAAATATATTTTTCACGATTCTTATGTTTCAGACACAACTTTTAGGATAAAAAGATCAGATTGGATTGAGTTAATTCATCGCACTTGAGGTCATTTTTTAATTGGATCGGGTCAGCCTGAAAATCAATCAAATCTTTATCTTCACAATCCATAATTGTCAATTTTCAGGTCGCCCGAATCTTATTTGACGACTCTGGACATAAATTTTAATAGATGAGTTGAGAGTATTGTTAGTAAAATAAGAGTCTCATAATATTTATTAATAAATATTTGTATTGCAAGTAAAATAAAAATTAATGATTAATTAATAAATAATTGATTAATAAATGAATCTAATATGGTGAGAGTTTAATAAAATTCGTATTACTTATAATTAAATATATTATGAATGATAGAATAATTAGTGGTATGTCAAATAATAATAATTTAAGTAAATAAAGGTAGTATATATTGATGATAATATTCAAAAGCATACATTTGAATATTTATTAAATATTGAAATAAATGATTGTAATTTTTTTATATTAAATTTTTCATTTCATATTATATATCAAATTAAAGCTTTCGTCAAGACTTTTAATATAAGATGCATATCGCATATGGTTACATGAATGAAATTGACAAATCTTATTAAAATAATATGAGAGGAAAGAGAAAAATATGTTAGATTTAATGTGTTCAATAAATATGTTTAAACGCTCTTTTAAAAATAACTGCTCTGTAAATACAATTTGGCGCTAAAAAATAATTACCGATGCTTTGTTTGCTTTGTTTTTATATATTAATAGATTATGGTGTAGTAGGTTAGTAACCACGTATATAATCGAAGCACGCCATAACATCCCTTAAAGTCGTCTTCCATCCAGCCTGTTGCTTACTTTGTCGAAATATGATACTATAGTAATTCTTTGATCAATATTGATACATTGATCGGGATCTGCTTGTCTGAGTTGTGTCATACACTAAAAATGGCCAATATATATTTACTCTATATATTTAGAGAAACATATATTACAAAAAGAAGAATGAGAGATATATTTATTTGCATAATTTATTCAAAGCAAAAGGAACATATATATATACACATATATGAGTAACAAACACGTACATGCATACATATGCATTATTATAGTTGTTAATTAGGTTGCAATAAGTAAGTTGATATCATCATCTTGTTCAAAGCGACGCATATCATCAGTGTCCAAATGCACCCATGCCTCAATGCCATCTCCCTCCTTGTCGCTCATCAGCACTGTCAGTTTATTAAAGGGCGGCCTCAATGGTCCGATGCTCGTCCCGATAGGCTTCCCCCATCCGAAATCGGCTTCCGAGAACCCAAACTTACTCCAATCGCTAAAAACAATAGCATGCGTCTCAGCATCGGACATTTGTCGAATGATGTTCTCATAAGTACGTACAATAATATCGCTTCCATCCCCATCAGGAGACAATATTTGAGCACAATCAGCAATGCGTTCCACAACAGACTCACCTAAGAGCTGAAGCAGCTGCTCCATTCCAATGTCCGCAGCCGCGCGGCTCGTGAGAGTCGGGATGATGAAATTCCCGCACGACTGCTTCGGCTGCGGTAGGAAGGTTCGGTCCCTCATGTTCATGCCTTGGATGATGACGAAATCTCTATCTTGCCCTTGCTTGGCTCCATCCACGCCTACTAGGGCTTTGGCTATAATGGCACACACAAGGCGCACCCTCGAGATCCTTCTCCCCTCAACTGCCTTACTGTATTTCGACTTCAACCTCATTAAGGCCTCCTTGTCGAAAACAAACCTTTTAACAAATGTCTCCTTGTCGAATTTGTGGTTGCTCTTTTTAGTTATACTGTGGAAGCTAATGCCACGACCCAGATTCTTGTAAGGGAGCAGCGTTGGGATGTGGAATGACGGGGCCTGTCCCACCCTTTCTCCTAGACGGGTAGCTTCGGACCAGGCCGTCAGGAACGTCCCCAGCGACGACGCGTCGAAAACTCTGTGGGAAACGCTGATGGCGACGGCGATCCCGCCGCACGGGAACCGTGTGGCCTGTATAGAAAGTAGTGGGGTTTCAGCTGCATCGTCCATCTGGAAATACGTCTCTGGAAGGAGGAGGTTGAGCTGGTCCGTCTCGATTTTCGACACGAGATCGATAAGCTCGACGTCTAGGGCTTCTGCTTCGATGAACTCCACACCTTGGTCGTTGCAGTCGATCATGTGATCATTCTTGATGTATCTTCCGGCAAGTGGGTAGAATTCGACCAAGATTCTGGCTAAGGATTCTTGCAATTGCTTCTTGGTTTCTGGTTTGGATTGGTAAAAGAGAATTAGAGAAAAATTGTACAAGCCAGTGAACTGATCAACAAGAGAAAGCTTGTAATTGTTGAGGTTTGGAGGAGTTGGGGTTTGTGGTTTTATCAAGTTGTTGCTGATTTTGTTGATCTTCATGTTTGAAGGAGACTAGTTGGTATGGTAGTGCTCCTTGCTCAGAATTAAGGCTTCTATTTATACAACGAGATTTTACATGTTGCATATTGAAACATATAATCAACAACTACTACTAACTTAACTTAAAACATAATAATAATAAATATTGCCTTCGATTACCAATAGCTGGGTGTAGATCTTGGATCTTCCTTTGCTGCATAGCTCTGGGGCAATTCACAACTAGCCAATTAAATTATGCATAACTAAATTTGAAATCAACCACTAATTACAGTGTACAAATACGTAATCAACACTATTAAATTAAAAAATTATTTTCTTTATATGCTGTTAATACCATACTTGTTATGAGCTAGTCTTATAGTTATATTAGGCTTGTCAATGGGTGGGTAAAACCCGGACCGGAACCGTTAAATTGGATACAGTTCTAGAACCGGAACCGGACCGTTGAATATCGGATCCGGACCCGGACCCGGACCATTAATTAAAATATTAATGGTTCCGGTCCGGGAGAATACCCATGGGTATTATTGGGTATGGGTTACCCATGGGTCTCCCTATGTTTTATTTATATAATTATTTTAGTCACCAATTCGTTAAAACGAATCCGGATTATAAATAAATTAATTAAATATAAAATATTTAATAATGAAACTTCACTCTTATTTTATTTAATCATTATTAAAAAATCACTTAAATACCATAATTATTTTACGACTTATATGTGTTTATTGTTTCGATACATTTATTATTGAATTATGACGTATAGAGTGTCCGTCTACAATTAAGGATGTAACACGAGATATTATAAAATATTATTTTTTTTTAAGATAAAAAAAATTGAAGAAAAAAAATGAAAAAAAAATTGGAAAAAAAATGATCGGGCCGGACCGGACTAGAATCGGAACCGTACCTTACGGGTCGGGTCGGGTCTGGACCGATCATGAGCGGGTTTGTACGGGTCTAGAACCGGAATCGGAACCGGAACCATAATTTTAAAATGAGCGGGTTTTGACCGGTTCCGGTTCCGGTCCGGGTAAAACCCACCCATTGACAAGCCTAAGTTATATATGACTTTGATCAGTTTAATTAACATTTGATAAAATTCAATATTAGTTTGTTAATTATCTAGATTAACATATATAACATATATCGATCAAATTGCAGATAAAATACTCTTTTGATTATTATTTTTTTCAAATTAATCTCCATCAAACATTTGCTTGTGTGTTCCAAATTGTACGAAACACTTATGTATTTTTTCTTTATAATCGTGCATAGGGATGACAATGGGTCTAGGACCTGATCCAGATTCGGTAGTTCAGATCCATTTTTACAGATTTGGGTTGAATAAATTTTGGACCCGTTGGATTAGGGTCGGATCTGGACTCATCTCTCAAATATTGGATCTGGATCTGAAATTTTTTTCCAGCCCGAGATCCGAAATTAAATATATTAAGTATAATAATTATATATAAAATATTTATTTTAAGTTTTAGTTGTTCTTACTTACAAAATTAGATGATTTGTGACATTAAATGTAATAGTTATTTTTAATATCTCAAAATGATAATTGTCTATTTGTTTAATTATTTTCTTTATTTTAACTTAATGATAATTTATATATTTTCTATTCTATTGATAAGTGTACAATGAATATCTAACATATTTGTTCCATTGTTATCGAAAATTCTAATGATGATGGAGAACAAATTGATTTTATTGGCATTTTCATTTTATTAATTATCTATGCTTATGTAAAAGAATCTTTTTTTCTTAATTTGTGTAGGATCCTGTTAATTTTGAAAGTAGTAGTAATATGGAACACTTTGAGCTCGATGATTACAAATATTATTTTTTGGAATATATGTCATTTTTATGGTGTGCAAACTTATATTATTTGGATGATGAAAATTTTAATGTTTGAATATTTTCAACGTAATATTTTTTCTCAATTTGAATATTTGTTTAAGAAAAATATGGATCTTGATTTGGACCCGTAAATCTGCAGATCCAATGAATTTGGGTTTGGGTCTAATTTTTTTAGATCCAAAGAATCTGGATTGGATCTAGACAAAATGAAAAAAATATGGATCTAAATCTGGACCAAATAAAATTCGGTCTAAATCCGACCCATTGTCATCCCCGAATTGTGCATAAAAAAACTCGATTCCGTAATAATTAATGGCCACGACTTGAATTAAAATCAGGGAGTTTTTGTGCCATCTCTTGAAATTATTATTGAGTGGTATTAGTAATTTTGAACTCATTATTAGTTTCCTTTGCAGCTTCTGGACTCTAATTTGATAATAAATTAATATCTCTAGCTGTTGCCAAAATCAAAATTAGAGTGGGATTAATGTAATGTGTACTATATATATAACTAAAAACTTAGGTGATATATAAGACTATTAATTTCGGGTACCGGAATCTTGGAATTTTTAACGATCAAACTACTCAAATAATGGGGAAAAGCTATATATATATATACATAACTATAGAAGTCAACAAGGCGAATATATATACATGTGTGATGTGTATCTGAATAAATTAATCAATTGTTTGTGTTATATACTCATTCCGTTCCACTAATAATGACTCATTTTTCATTTTGGGACACTCCATTAATAATGACTCATTTTCTTTTTAGGTAAACATTAACACATGGGTTATTTTTTGGATTTTGTGCTATGGGCATATATTAAGTATTTATTGATATTCGTATAAAAAGCAAATGAGTCGTTATTAATGGGACGGAGAGAGTATATATTAAAGAAAATGTTGCCTCTTGCCTCTTCACATGATTTAATTGGTGTGGTTGCAAGTATATTCTCTACATTCAGCCATTTATGCTTGCCATATACCTCCAAAAAGCTAGCTAGAACAAAATATTGAATATATATATGTGGATGTATATTATATTAAGGTTGCGTTTATTATTCATACTTCTTAAAAGAGAGAGAGAAAAATAAAAGAATTAAAATTTTCCTTTTCCGTATTTTTCTCTTTTAATTTTCTCATTTTCACTTACAATATTTATTATTTTCACTTAAAATATTACTCTCCCATCCATCAATTTTTTTTATCCAATTTATTATTTTGGTCCATTTATTATATAATTTTTTTAGTAAGTGGACCTTCAATTTTACACATAATTTAATTAAAAATAATTTATCAAGTAGGATTTAAACTTCACTCAACGCACAATACATTTCAAGTCAAACGTGTTGAGTTAAATTGAATAAGAAATTGATGAAGAAAGTATAATATATCACATTCCAAAATCATTACACTACCAAAAAACATACATTTAATTACAATAAAATTTGTATTATACCATCATCACTGACATTTAATTAGAGAAGCAATAACGAGAGGTGATGACGGACAATAAATTTTGTCACTAAAAGTTATTAGTTGTTAGGAAACTTTTTGATGTTGCAAAAGGTGTTAGTTTGGTTTTGATGATGCTTGTGAAACCATTATAGTGTTGAGATGTTTGATTCATTATGTGTGCGTATTCATTGTTATGTGATGCTTAGGATTTATATTTTAATGTCCAGCATAGTTAGATTCTGCAGAAGACTAAGTGTAAAAGGCACAGATCGATGAAAGACAGATCGTGTCCATATGTAGTCTTTTGTATTCTTCATAGCAAATCAGCTAACATGTAAAGATAGGTTAATGATATAATAACTTAGTCTATAGAGCTTGATCTTATTTAGTTTATGTATCATAGCATATGATCAATATATGTCATAGGATCATGATGATATAAAAGATTAAGTCAAAATGTCAAGACAAAACGTAAGTAACGATTTTTCTATAGGACTTAATATGTGTTCTATCTAGACTTAGTTTTAGGAGCATTCAGAGCACATAAAGCACAGATGGAGAGAACATATGATTTACACAGAACGTGGTGATGCATAACAACTCACTACCCAAAAGACGAGACCACTTCACATAAGACCAGAGGACAAAATGAGGACTTAAGAGAAGAACGTGATTTCAACAGAACATAACATATCACAGATCGAGAGACAGATCAAGAAGCAGAACGAGAGTATCAATATGTGTCTAACAGATTGATAAACAGAAAGTGAGGAAACAGCTCAAGGTTTATCAAATATGTTTTGTCAGTCAACAGAACATCACACGAGCTGCTCAACACATAATGGAGGAAGCTACATATCAACCTAAATGGATCACAACTAACATGTCCATGCCATGTCAGATGACATGTCGGATGACACGAAGGACAGACTCCAAAGGCCAGAAGTACAGTCAGCAGCCAACAGTTAAAAGAGCATTTAATGATATCTGCAAAAGCTGCTGTTCGACTAAAATTGTTTCGAGTCGCTCGCAATCTAACAAGTTCGTCTAGAAATGATTAGTCAACTCAATTTGTATTCTCAAGGAGAACTTAACAGGGTAATTTAATTCTTTGTGCAATATGAAAGCAAGTAAAAGATCGTTCGGAAGTTTTATAACTAGGCGGATAAAATAAATTGCGAAAGAATGTGAATCCTAAACTAATAAAAGTAAGCGAAGAAACAAGTTGCAGATTAAAGAAAGCGAGTTGCGAAGTTGGAATTCGAAATTTAAAAAGAACGTAGAAAGTACTTTGGAATTTGAAATTGAAGAGATAAAATAGATAAACGAAATAGAAACACGAGAGCAAAAATAAATAAAGAAACTCAATAGTAAAACGAACCAGGAAAAACGAAAACAAACTTGATTCATAAACGGAAAAACAACAAACTAGAATATTGCAATCGGCTAACCTTCATAATCGAATACTAAAGCTAAAACGACTAAATAAAAATCATAAATCTTAACCCTATAACAATAGGTCGAGACGTGCTCAAAATATAAGTGCAAGGAATCGAAAAAAAGGTCTCTTGAATCGGAAAATATACGTCCTAGAATGAGAAAACGCGTCACCTTTTTATAGAGGAAGAAAAAGGGAAGTCAGCGGTCTCCTAAAGTCAGACACCGCTGACTTGGTTGGACCCATGTTCTCCGCGCGGCCGTTGCGTTGGGCCGTTTGGCCGAACTAACCGAGTCAGCCGGGGTCAGCGATCGCTGACCCTGGCTCGTGCTCCCTCGAGCGCTGGCTCGGCCTTGGTTCGCCGAGAGGCCTAGTCAGTGGTCTCCGAGTACTCCGCGGGTGCTAACTTGTACTCTCGGCCATTGTCTTCATTCTCTCGTAATTTCTCGATCTTTTCTCATCTCATTTCCATCTTTAGCACTTGTTTTAGCTCGTGATCCTAAAATATAAAATGAGACGTAAATCGAGTCTGAAACATCATGCAAAATGAGAAAACTACAATAATAAAGACGATGAATATACGAGTTTAGATGACCAAAAAGAGGCTAAACAACTGCAAAGACTCAAAACGGCTAGAATTCAAATTAGCTTATATATAATTCAGCCAACTCCACGAAGAAGGTGTTCGAGCATTCATAAATTCACCCAGATTCTCTACAGCTATCATAGATATTCAACACTAGATTAGATCAAGATTCATATCCATAAGTGTTGTGATTTTAGAGAGAGTTAAACACCTTATTCTGGAGTAACCCACTAGAACTTAAAATAGATTTGAGTTTTCATAGCCATAGTTCTAGTATCCTTCTTAGCCCAAAAGCTTTGGAGGAAATCTGATATTTACCCGAACTTGATCTCGTACTCAGCGAGTTGTAATCTCGTCCTCAACGTGTATAAATAAGTGAGAGTGAGCTCGTACTCAACAAGAATAAATAAGTGAGAAATGCAAGGTTAAGGGATTCATCGATCTTGCTTGATCGATCGTGGACGTAGGGGAGTTTCTTGAACCACGTTAAATATTGTGTGCTCTTTATTTATTGCATTGCATTTTTTATTCTTGTTTAACACTTCACCTGCGAGCAGATCACAATCTGCGAGTTGTGCTTTGTGAATTAATCTATTAAAGAACACTCGGTAATTACAAAATCTTTTTTGAGTATAGAGCAGATCAACAAACACACATCTTCCGCACACGATCTGTGTTTGGACAGATCGTCTAGTATGCTACAACTAGTTGCTAGACTTTCTTCTCCATAAACAGATCACTCACGCTCTGTGTCGAGAACCCAACTTGGACAGATCACGATCTGTCACACTTCACAGTCTCTTGTCCAGCACATAAGCTATCTCGACCTTCTGTTCTAACAGAACGCGCATTAAGTTGTAGTGTGATGTATTTTCCCCCATACACCACACCTGCTCTATCTGGACCCAACATGTAATACCCCGATAATTAAAAACCCGAATAAAAGAAAAATTTATGAATAAACGAGGGATTCAAAATCCGTTGAGAGTTTAAAGACTCGAATTAAAGAATATAACTCCTAATGTGAATTAAAAGTCATTTCAGAAATTTCTGAAATCGAGAAAGAAACCGAGAAAATTCGGTTTGACGTTTATCGTCATAATTTAAGTTCGAGAACTCGTATCGAAGCAGCGTCTGTTTTTCCATTCAATTATTTTACGATACGGAGATAAGGTGAAAAGTTAATAATTCCGACTTTCGGAAGAATGATGTATTTATCGAGAAATCACTGTTCATCGTTTTGAACGAGACGAGATAATTTTATTATCTTTTAAAGTTAAGTTTGGAATGTTTTTCTAAGAGAGCCGTGATTTTCCGAAATGATTCCGAGAACATTATTTTATCGAGAAGTCGAGAACCCGAACTATTAGTAAGTTATTATAACGGGTAACAAGAGCAAATAGGGGATTCATTCGAAATTAGATATTTTGGAAATTAGATATTTAGAAATTAGATATTTTAGAAATTAGATATTTTGTAAATTAGATATTTTGATATATCTAAGAGGCGAAATACGGGATTCATTCGAATGCCCGGATTTGAAGTCCGAGCCGAGATATGGACACAGCGCGATAATTTACATACACTTTTATCGCGATACGGACCATACGCGAAAATTTTATTTTCGATGTCAGTGAATAGTAGAACCGAGAACTCGAGAACTTGAGAAATCGAGAAATAAGCATTTCTCGATTTACGTGCAACTCGATCGGGCCAAACCCGACTTTAGTTCACGAGAGACGAAGATGTCTTAACGAGTAAGAAAGACGAGTGTGTTGATTCCCGTTTCAACGGAGATAGATAAATAACAAAGAATCGGATCGAAAATATCTAAAAGACGATTTGGACCCCGGATAATTAGATATTTTACGGGCAACTTTGTGGCCTATAAAAAGACCACAAAGTCACCCTCATTATTCAGATTTCACGTGAGATAGGCAGAGGCAAGGTTGGCGTGAGCAAGAAGAGAAAAGGAGGAGGAGCTTTGCTCCGATTTTCGTCCCGTTCGTCTCGTTCTTCCGATTTCTTCGAAATCTAATCCGATAGAAAGGTAGCCCTCGATCTTACCTATATTTCTACGGTTTCATTTTCATATTTTGAGCACGATGAAAAAGTGAAATAGGGGCTGCCCTTTTCGATTTTTATCGGGTCGAACCCGAATCGAAAAATGTCGATAATTAGTATTGCTCGTATGAGTTAGATGAACGTGTGTTTTAAGTTTCGATAAAATCTAAGCATGTTAGGTTTTGAGAAGTTAATTTGAACTTGTCGTTTTATATGTTTTCGATTTTTCTCGGATGAATCGAATAGACGAGCATGTATGTAGGTTATAATTGAGTATGTTTTAAAAAGAAAATGAGTGCGGAGGACAGTTTCTGCCGGATTTTCTTTCGTCATTTTAAGTACAGAATGAGTAGAATTTTTGCGTAATAAAATACTAGATCGAGTTAGGAGTAATCTCCAACTTGAATCACTCCGTTTCGTTGTGTTTTCGAATTGTTATGAATTTTTCAAAATGATTGCGCAAACTGTCAATTCTAGCGAAAATCTGGAAATTAGCTAACTTTGAAAATTTGTGAAAAATAGAGTAAAATGATTTTATGTGTTTTGTCTTCGGATTATGAAACTCTACGATGTTATGGTCACTTTAAAGTTTGATTCGTTACAATTGGAAATATTTCCAATTTATTACTCCCTCCGTCCACGAATGTTAGTTACGGTTTGATCGGGCACGCGTTTTAATGTAGTGTTTTGACTTTGGATGAAAAAGTGTAGTTAGTGGAGTTTGGGTCCCACTTGTTATTATTATTTAATTGAAGTGTGTGTGATATAAATGGAAAGTTTCAAATGTAACTAACATTGGTGGACGGACTAAAATGGCAAAACGTAACTAACATTCGTGGACGGAGGGAGTATGATTTTTCAAAGTCAATTGTGCAGTTTTCGACGTTTTAGTTCAAACTTGAAACAGGGGGTAGATTTCCGAATTTTTATGAATTTTTCTGCAATGATTTTGAAAATATTTCCTAAATGAAAGTTGTTCCTTTAAATGTCTTGAACTTATATCTCGAAATTTAGAATTTTTGAAGTACTTTTGAACGTTCAAAATCGAGTTTAACTCGGACTGCGCAAGTGGAAATGTTGAAATGTTTGAAATGTTGAAATGTTTGAAATGTTGATTTATTGTTGTGGTTACGATTTGAGATTTAGTTGGGATAAGTTCGAGTGGAGGAACGGAGTCCTCACTCGAGAGAGAGTGGAATGGGGCAATGTTGATGTGTGTTAGTTGGTTTACTCGTTTTGATTAAACGAGGGATAAGTTGAATGAACGTAGAGGTCATGTCGATTTTTCGACCACGTTATGTTCAAAACCTTATAATTCCCTCCTTGTTAGTACTCTTTATAAGACGTGCGTTATAACTAAATGAATTAGGGTTATTCCAGAATCATTTAAGCCGAGTTAAAAGAACCGAGAATAATTCTCAAATAACAAAGGATAATAATTCCTTACACTTAGCAAATATTAGATGCGCTCGAAAATATTATCTCACTCGAGGTTTATTTAAAGGGTACGACGAAAGGTCAGGACCGCAGTTCGAGAACGAAGCAGTCGTCAGTCCAGACGATCCAAGTAGGCTTTCTCTTACAAATCAAATCGTATGCGTTGTACCAAATTGCTATTTTCGCTTTAGAAATGCTTTAGAATTTAAAATGTTATGAAGTATTGCATTGTCGAAAATATTTATATTTTGGTATGATGCGTATCTGTTGATGAATTAATCGATTTCGGACCTTTAAAATTTATATCTTTTAAGGTTAGTGTACACCAGAACCGTGAGTCATCTTAGCGGGTTGGCCGGTTCAGTGTTCGCGGAAAGTGGCCACTTTCCCGACACACAGAATTACAGATATGTTTGATTACTCCAGAACTTAGACTGGCCAGTCGAATTTTAAGATACACAAGAATTTTTAGTGAACATAGGTTCTTTAGTGACAAAAATCTCTATGTTGCACTATGTTACGGCAATGACAATTATATATGTATGAATGCGATTTTGGCATGTGTCTACTGAGTACTTTTGTACTCAGTCCTGCATGTATTTATAAATGTGCAGGTTGAGCTGTGATGTCAAGGAGGAGTGCTCATCGATGGTTTTGTCGAACTCATAGCAGTAACTCTTGGGGGTTTACATGTCTTCATACATGTAGACTTAGAAAATGATCCAGTTTCCGCTGCAAACACTCTTTTCAGTATTTAGTATTTCTAGACGCTTTGTTTCGCGCACGAAATCTTATTCATTGAAGTACTTATCTTGTATTCACCTTCGAGCTATTAACTATTATTCTTATTCATTTCTATATTCTATTTTCGAGTCACGGTTATACCCATCATTACTACAAGTTAGTGAAGTTGGGTCGTGACACAACATTAGTGATGAAATTCGAACTTTTAACTATAAATTTTACTCTCACTAAAACTATCTTTTTACTATTAGTGAGAATATATCTTCCTTCATTAATACTTCTGTCATTAAATATCATTTTTCTTGTAGTGTTAGCTAAATACATACTTCCAACTTGTAATCATTTCTATTAATTAAACGAAATCTCTATACCTAAGCAACGCCATTTATTTTTCTATCTGTACTGATCGAAAGGGATGGCATATTAGTCGAAGAACTTAATTAAATAGTTTGGTTTAATTATTTTTATATAATAATGATATAGTATGAATAATTTTTCTTGTGAATAAATGCAAGTTCTTAAAATAATAATAGGAAAAAAGAAGAAGTGGAGCGTGATGTGAGCACGAAACAAGAGCTGCAGACAGCTATCCGCAATAGTTGAGTATTATAGTAGTACTCTTTCCGTTCCATTAAATTTGACACAATTCATTTATTTGGACGTCCCACTAAGCTTGATATATTTAGTTGAAACCTTATTTGTTTCAGTTACAACAACATAATAAATTCCAATATTTAATTTTTATAAATGATGATATAACGTCAGAAGAAATTCTTAGTAGCGTTTAGTTCAGGAATTTTGTCAAACAGTTGGCTTGCAGTATTCTTCCAGCCACGAATTGCATTATTTGATCTTATATGTAGAGGATTATATATAAATTTAAAGAGGATTATGTGCTAGGCTGTTATGTATGTTCACAGTTTTTCATAACACTCATGATGAAACTTATTGTCACTGCATTGTTAAATTTTGCAGTTAATTGCTGATAATCTGTTTACGTATCAAAACTATGATGTCAAGCTCCAAGGAAACCATAGGTTTGAGCTCCATCAATGAACAGACCAGAAAGAAAGTGGTGACTGTGCGAATCCTTCG
>JAPKLX010000060.1:1405340-1461802 GCA_026898415.1 Leonotis leonurus
AAACAGGTACAAACCCATCACGATCTTATTTATTGTGTAGAATTTGAACTTTTTTTGTTAATTAATTACAATAGAATTATTTAATAAATTAAAAAAATATAAATATTGAGAATTAACAATATCTGTTATGCTAGTGTATTTTGATATTGGTGATCCAGATTACGAATGTCAGTCATGCAAGGCCCAAATGTGGATTGGAGAGAGTGTATGTGAATCCACCTCAAATCCAAAGTTCTCATTATGTTGTTTGAAAGGGAGAGTTCTTCTTCCATCGTTGCAAAAACCACCTCAATTGCTGAGCGATCTTCTTGAGAATGGGCATGAGAAGAGCAAGATATTTATAGAGAATATTCGTGCATACAATATGATGTTCTCATTCACTTCCATGGGTGGAAAATTAGATAATTCCATAAACCGCGGAGCTGGACCTTATACTTTTCGTTTGGGTGGGCAAAATCACCATCGGATTGGTAGTTTGTTACCTCTAGAAGGATCCACACCTAAATTTTCGCAGCTCTATATCTACGAACCAGAGGAGGAAGTAGAACATCGAAAGAAAGCTATCAGGTTAGTCTTTAGTATGATTTCCTACTGTTATAGATTTTAGTAATTGAGATTAACTTTCTAATGATGTAAAGCGATAGTTAAAATAAAATATTTCTAATTTTTTACAGCAAAGGTGAGGCCAATGATTTTGATGATTCAGTTGTGAAAGAGCTGAGGCATATGATCGACAAAAACAACCCTTATGCAAAAAGCTATCGAATGGCCGCCAGACACATCTCAAATCACAAATCCGTCGATGTAAAGCTTCGGCTAATAGGAAAGAGATCGAAGGATGGCCGCACATACAATATGCCAACGGAACCAGAGGTGGCTGCTCTTATTGTTGGAGATTTTGAGTCGATGCCTGATAGGAGAGACGTAATTGTCCGAAAGAGTACCGGAGAACTTCAACGTATACATGAGTTGCACCCTTCTTACGTTCCCCTGCAATATCCACTCATATTCATTTATGGAGAGGATGGGTTCTATCTAGATATTCCACACGCCGAATCTGACACCAGCAAGAGGAACAAACTCACAATCAGGGAGTTCTTAGCATTTAGGATGCAAGACAGAGTTAATGAAGGCCAACAGCTATTGTTTTCCTGTCGGTTGCTTCAACAATTTGTTGTCAATGGATACACAATGATGGAATCACAAAGGCTGCAGTGGATCCGATACAATCAACCTTCCCTTAGGTGTGAAAAGTACAATAACCTGAAGGATTCTAGGGACAAAGGGAGTAATTACGGTTCATCTGTTGGTAAACCGTTCATACTGCCATCTTCATTCACAGGAGGAAAATGGTATATGATTCAAAATTATCAGGATGCCATGGCTATTTGCAGGTGGACTGGATATCCGTCTTTATTTATAACTTTTACATGCAATCCGAAATGGCCGGAGATCAGAAGGTTCGTTGAGAAAAGGGGACTAAGGCCAGAAGATAGGCAAGATATATCAGTTCGAGTGTTCAGAATGAAGCTTAAAGAACTTATAAGTGATCTCAAGAGCAAGAATGTGTTTGGCGAACATACTGCACGTAAGCTACTCCTATACATTAATTTAAATATCTGTGTAGTTTTATCATTCTAACTTAATTTAATTGTAAATATTTTTTTGCACAGTTGTGTTCACCATTGAGTTTCAAAAACGAGGTCTCCCTCACGCACATATCATTCTTTTCTTAAGACGTGAAGCGCAACGCTACCTGATTGAGAACATAGATGATTTCATAAGTGCAGAACTCCCACAAAAGATGGAGAGCCCAGAGTTGTACGAGGCGGTATCTGAATGCATGGTTCATGATCCTTGCGGAGCAGAACGACTAAATTCACCTTGCATGTTGAATTCTAGGTGTTCGAAGGGATTCCCAAAAAATTACACAAATCATACAAGAGTTGACGATACTGGATACCCAATCTACAAGCGGAGGGATACGGGAGTTACGGTGGAGAAGAATGGTGTATTGCTTGATAACAGATTTGTGGTACCGTATAATCCCTTTTTAATGCTGAAGTACCGAGCCCACATCAATGTTGAGTATTGCAATCAAGGACAGTCCGTAAAGTATCTGTTCAAGTACATCAGTAAGGGCAGTGATAGGATGGGCGCCAAAATAACAGACATAAACAATGATGAAATCAGTGAGTACATTGATTGTAGATACATTTCAGCGTGTGAGTCTATGTGGAGAATATTTGAATTCTCAATTCACTATCGGACTCCCCATGTTCAACGATTGTCTTTTCATTTGGAAGGAGAGCAAACTTGCGTGTTTAAGGATGGAGATTACATTGATAATGTATTGCAAAAGAAGACCGTCGCTGATACACAGTTCCTAAAGTGGATGGAACTGAATAAAACTGATTCGGACGCACGCAAATTGCTATATAGTGAGGCTTCAGAGCACTATGTTTGGAATGAGAAAGATAGAAAATGGACAAAAAGAGATAGAAGTTTTGCAATAGGACGCATCTTCCATGTTCGACCGTCGACTGGAAAAATATTCTATCTCAGAATGCTACTGAATCATGTTAGAGGAGCGACGTGTCATGAGGATTATCGTCGGGTGAATGGAGTAGTTAAGGAGAGTTACAAGGAAGCATGTTACGCTATGGGTTTGCAGGACGACGATAAGGAGTACATCGAAGGGATTCTCGAGGCAAGCTCCTGGGGATCTGGGGATTACTTAAGACGTCACTTCACGACTCTACTACTGTCAAATAGTATGTCAATGCCAGAGGAAGTTTGGAACCAAACCTGGAGATATTTGTGTGATGACATCATATACAAGAGGCGAAAAATTCTCAAGAAACGAGGTAATTTTAAATTTGCAAATATAAATGCAACCAATGTTATATCTTGATTTTAAAAGAATATAAATGTCATCTAATCCACATTACCATATAGGATAGTATTCAATGAATTGTCCAACTATTATTAGTTTACGTAATTATGCATTGAATCCAATTTTACAATAGCTTTTATATTTTTTGAATAGTTTATATTTTTTAAATTACAAAAGTCACATCAAAATTGAAAGTTTAACATAAAGATTATATAACTATCTATGTGCAATTAACCCACTTTGGCATATTGATCAAATTCATAAATTCATGAGACTAATGTTATATATTTATTTTTTATTTTTATCAGATTTCCAACTTACAGATGAACAGTTGCAAAATCTTGCTTTGGTAGAAATTGAAAAGTTGCTTGCGATGAATTCCACCAGTCTGATCAACTTCCCAGGCATGCCATTGCCGAAAGAATCAGTTGTATCTTGTGCAACAAATTTGCTCATATTGGAGGAGATGTCTTACGATATAGAAGAAATGAAAGCAGAGCACACGAAGTTATATCCATATTTAACAGTTGAGCAAAGGGCGGTCTATGAGCGAATAATGAGTGCAGTTGATAGTGGTGAAGGTGGATTTTTCTTTCTATATGGATATGGTGGAACAGGAAAGACATTTGTTTGGAAGACATTGTGCTCGGCCATACGTGGAAGAGGCCAAATCGTACTTCCTGTAGCATCGAGTGGCATAGCTTCACTACTCCTACCTAAAGGACAGCACACTCGAGGTTCGGCCTAAAGGTAGGACAACACACTCGAGGTTCGGTATACCGTTGGACTGCAATGAGAGTTCCACATGCAGCAAGATCAAAGCAGAAAGTGAACTCACTGAACTCCTTAAGATAACAAAGCTGATTATATGGGATGAGGCACCAATGACCCACAGATATTGCTTTGAAGCATTAGACAGGAGTCTACGGGATGTTATGAGAACGCCTGAAGGACATTGTTCTGAAAAACCATTCGGCGGCTTAGTTGTTGTCTTAGGGGGCGACTTCAGACAGATCTTGCCAGTTGTTCCAAATGGAACTCGACATGACATTGTGCATGCCTCAATAAGCTCATCTCAACTTTGGAATTCATGCGAGGTTCTTATGTTAACTAAGAACATGAGATTGCAGGTAAATACTATAGAGCACAATGTCATAGATTTTTTTTGGACTATTTTATTTTGAGTGAATGATATATTAATTTTTTTTTTTATTTCAGAGTGGGCTGTCCAGATATGAGGATGAAGAAATTGGAGAATTTGCTGAATGGATACTAAAGATATGTGATGGAACTATTGGGGACATCATTGCTGATGGAGAGTCTAATGTCGGATTGTCCGACGATATTCTCATACGAGATACAGGTGACCCTATTGCTTCAATAGTGAATGGTACTTACAAGGATATACTGCATGCATCGTGTAATCCAGAAATATTTAAGGATAGAGCTATTCTAGCACCAACCAATGACATGGTTGATAAGATCAATAATTATGTCATGTTGCAAATTCCTGCTAATGAGCGAGTATACCTTAGTTCGGACAATATTTGCAAAGAAGATGGAGTGATTGATATGGATGATGACGTTTACTCAGTTGAGTATCTCAACACAATCAAGTGTTCCGGATTGCCGAATCATGAGATTAAATTGAAGGAGGGGTGCGTCATAATGCTTCTTAGAAATATAGATCCGTCCAATGAATTGTGCAATGGAACGAGAATGATTGTCACTAAACTTGGGGATCGTGTGATTGAAGCCAAACACATATCGGGGAAGAATGCAGGGGAAAAGTTTCCTATTGCCAGGATGATATTGAGTCCATCAGATTTCACCAAATTTCCGATTAGATTCTAGAGGAGACAGTTCCCTTTGACTGTATGTTTTGCAATGACAATAAACAAGAGTCAATGACAGTCTCTCTCTAATGTTGGACTATATCTGCCGAAGCCCGTGTTCAGTCATGGTCAATTGTATGTGGCAATCTCAAGGGTCACTAGCAAACGAGGCCTAAAAGTTTTAATATGTGACAAGGAAAATAAGCCGGATAACATGACAATTAACGTGGTGTACGATGAAATTTTTCAGAAATTGCGAGGTATGACACTACATTTGACATTATTCTTATGGTTCCGTTGACCATATTTTGTTTATATGATAATTTTTAGCTACATAATATTTTTTTCTCCAGGATGAGGCTGACAATGTTCTGATAGAGTCTACACAGATCAACCGTGTCTATTTTATTACGAGGTCATATTTGAACTTTTCTTACGTTTATTTAGTTTTTGCAATTCCTTTCCACAAATCTAATCATGTTTATGTGTTGGACATTTATACACTTATTCATTTTTTGATTATTACATTTTAATTAATTAATTAAATTTTATTATATATTAAATATGACGTCAATAATTCCCGTCGATTTTCGACGGGCCACACACTAGTCTTTATATAAAACAGATTGCGCACCTAAAACTAAAAGTATGAGAATATGTAGTTTAAAAATCATCAATTATTTTGGTAACTGCACAAAATTTTACGCTACTTATAATTAAAATCTGTACATACACTTTTATTTATTTATAATATTATAACACCTTAAAATTAAATTTATTTTTTTACACATCATATATTAAATTAAAATTTTTATTAAAAAATATATTTAAAATGCATATTGTATATATTTTTACAAATGAAATATAATAAAAATAGAATTAACTATTAAAAAGAAGAAAAAATAGTTATTTTTTATTTTTGTAAACAAAAATAATAATATTAAATTAATATATTTAATGACTTAATTATTGATGATGTCGTACTTAAAATTGAATACAATTACAAAAATATCATTAAAATTAAAATCAAATATGTTTCTGTTATATATATACAGGAGAATAGATAAAATAAGAACGGAGTAATATTTATATAAGAACTAAGAATCAATTTGAATCGTTGATCTTTGTATAATCTATGACCCAAATTAATTATTCATCAAATTTATGCATAATATATATGCATTGAAATTATAATGTGTTGATTAATAAATAAAAATGCATTACCATTTTATGCAATAAGATTCTACGTGTAATGCATCACAATAATGCGTAACATGTATAAATTTAAGATTCTATACAAGACTTAGTTCTCACCGAATCTCACTCCTATATATATAATATATATGGTCCATATTAATTATGCATCAAATTTATGCATAGAATGTATTGAAATTCTAATGCATTGATTAATTAAAATAATATGTAAAATGCATTGATTTTAGTTTTTATATAATACTTTATTCTCATCAGATCTTATCCCTATATATATATATATATATATTCTTGATCTTATTTGTGTAAATCTCTATGTCTGAACACTTTAAATTAAACACACTCGACATCTCCTCTTTGACCTTAAATACTACACTGTAGCTATTTTTAAAAAAATGTGCACGAAATTTATTGATCCACCAAAGTCCAACATAGATGACTTAAGGAACGATTATTACCAGAAGAAGAGTGGTCATGAGTAGTGTATTAGGCGGCCTAAGTATTTGCGAGTTGCTGCGGACATGGCCGTCCAAGGTTGACTCTCACTCAATCAACTTCACAACTATATCAACATCTTATTTTATTTTAATTAATAGAAAAATTAATATGTGAAGTTATAACATCTAAACACCAAATAAATAAAGTAGATTCTCAATTACTTATTGTAGTATGCAATTTCTCGTGTTGTATTTATGATAAAGATGGTACCGGAAGTTATCCAATTCACAATTAGGAACTAAATCCCTAAATATATAGTAAACGCATGAGAAGGTAATTAATATAACACAATATGGTAAAAAAAATTATTATTTAGAATCTTCTCTAATACATCGTGCAAAATAAAGGAGTCGTCAGCCATCGAAATTTTGGAGCGAAGCTGCCGGAATCGGGTATGTGACAAGGGCTTAGTTAAAAGGTCTGCAAGTTGTTTTAGTATATTCACATACACAACAATAAACATGCCTTTGGAAGCGAGATCCCGTCCAAAAATGTAAATCAATGACAATATATATATATATATATATATATATATATATGTTTTGTACGAGAATACAAGATGAGATTAAGTGCAAGCCGAGTAGCACCCAAATTATCACATAGCAACTTCGGAGGAGAGGAGAGCCAAATACCAAGCTCCTGGAACAATTGGTAGAGCTAACACACTTCAAATGTTGTAGATGCAAAAGAACGGTATTATGCTTCGGTAGATGAACAGACAATACCTTTTTGTCTCCGAGACCGGAAAGAAATAGGGCTGGCTAAGATCACCATCGAAATCAAATTCAAAGTATGCATGGAGGGAGAGAGTGTGAGGAGTTAGAAGAAGAAGCTCATAATGTATAGTATGTTTAAGGTATCGAAAGATATGTTTCACTATTGTCCTATCATTAGCCGTTGGTCGGGCCATACATTGAGCATGTCTCTTGACCACAATCACAATATCAGGGCGTGTAGTGTTAAATATTGAAAATCTCCTATAACACTCCGATAGATAGTGGAATCAACATCCCAAAGATAGACGGGAGCTTTGAGTTTGACATGGGTGTATTCACTGATTTTGCTCCATTTTTCTCGAACCGAGCTAAGAGATCGGTCATGTACTTATGTTGAGACAAAAGAAGTTCTTTACAAGAGCTACTTCAAGTGAGCAAGCCAAAATCATTAACAACAAATGATGATTTTAAATGAGTAATCAATTGGCGGAGAGCTTGAGATCTTGAACCAGTTAAAATAATATCATTAGTGTACACAAGAAAGATGAGATAAAGATTAGGGAAATGCAGAATGAATAAGTTGATGATGGTTTTGGACTGGAGAAAGCCAAATTGTATAAGAGAGTTGCTCAATGTTTTGTTACCAACTTCGTGAATCCTGGTGAAACCCGTATCAAGATTTTCGAAGTCGACGTACATGATTTGGAAAAGATGGATCAGTAAATCATGGTGGTTTTTGAATGAAAACAAGCTTAGAGAATGTGCCGAGTAGAAAAGCATTGCTAAAATCAACTTGACGTATGTCCCATTTGTAAAAGAGTGCTAAGGTAAGGACGCAAATTGTTGCAGCTTTCATAACCGGGCTTAATGTCTCATTATAATGAAGGTCAGGTCGTTGATGAAACCCCTTAGTCAACAGTCGCGCTTTATACGTCTCTATTGTACCATCAGGTTTTCATTTGATAGAAAAAACTCATTTGCATCCAACTATGTTATATTAATCAGATGGCGGGACTAGGTTCGAAGATCCATGGGAAGATGAGGTTGTGATTTCTTCAGCTAGAACATGGCGCCAATGTTCATATTTTAAATCTTAACACGCTCTATCTAAATCACAAGAAATTTAAAATTCAGTTGTCAAAACTAAGTCATTGATATTCGAGGGTAGCGAGTTGACGAGTAACAAACGGGTGGTGGGTGGGGTATTCGCATGTATACGTCTGGTGATGGCTACGTGTGGGTGACGAGTTTGAGTAAATTATATACTCATACGGGGTGGCGGGTCAAGGGGCCGGTGCAACCTTCTTCCGCAGATATGGGCATAGATAATTATTATCCTCTTTTTAGCTCGTTTCTGTGCGTGCTTTTTATTCATCTTTTGTCGTGTTTAGATTTTAGTTGAAGTCGGTTTGGTGTCTTTAAGTTCGTGTTTATGTTGGTTTTCTTTGTTATTGTTTTGGATGTAAGATGACGAAAATGAGTTAATGTGAGTTGAAATGAGATCGAAAATGCCAAAGATGCTAAGTCGAACAAAGCTGAGAAAACCGAATGGAAGCTTCCTAGGAGTTACGGGGAAAAACGAGAGGAGAAAGAACGCGAGAGCATGGCCATATGCAAAATTGTTACATCTTGCACAATAATTTTGTTTTGGCTCGTTCTCCTTCGTTACAACTCCAAATTTGGATCCGTTTATGGCTATAGATTCTTATCGAGACGAGCTTCAATTATAAGTTTTCAAAAATTTCGTATTTTACATAGGCCATCGGTCTTTGGGTTTCCAGTGGTCGCTGGTCCTGTGCTGCTGCAGCGGGCAGAGAGGACAAGCCAGCGACCGCTGGGTGCGTGAAACAAGCGGTTTTCTGCACAAATTTAAACGTAGAAATGGATGTATTTTGTATTCTAACTTATTTCACTTGTTATCTTGAGTTCTTGACTGTGTGGCTTAAATACGAAAGTTGGAGTCACAATCAAATTGTAAATACGAAAGTTAGTAATTAGATAGTTTTTGGGAATTCTAACTATGCAAATGAATGCATGAATAATCGTAGCATGTGATGATCTATATGGATGTTCTTAACCTAGAACCTTATGTCCGGATTCCATATATTTAATTTACTTATTAGTCTTTACTTTTAGTTACTTCTATGATTTGAACTTGATAGAGTGTTTAGGACTTTTTTATGTTTAATCTCTAGCACTTGAATTAGGAAGCCCTGCTAAGCATTCCATGAGATACGACTAGGGTCAATTTACTACATATTAGAGGCCTCGTTTAATATAGAGAACTTAGACACACGTTTTAAGTTGAACAAATTTTGGCACCATTCCCGTGGAAGGCTTTAGGCGTTCTTAGTTTAAGTGCTATTGTTGTTTCGTGTTCGCTAGTTATTTTCTATTTCTTTGTTATGTGTTTTCTTTTTGTATCGTGCTATTATTTTTATTCATTTTTATTTTTCTTTTTTTCTTTCTAGGATATCTTTCTTCCGCAAGTTGCGTTTGATTTGTGTGCTGTGGTGGCAAGTTGCATATGCAGAGATATCAGCAATTCGCTTCTTCTCAGAAGCAGCCACATCAGGGCCCACCATAAGCTTCAGATCGAGATCCAAGTGACTTGAGGAGAAGATTCCATGTTGAGCTCATGACGATAAACGAGCACTTCATTGGAGGCAACTCATGTATATCGTATCCTTAGTTATATTTTTGCTTATTTCTAGTTTAGGCTTAGTTATTTCTGTTTATATATATATATATATATATATATATATATATATATATATATCCAGGTACATCCAGGTAGATATGGAGTCCAGCCGATGATCATTGGAAAGATGGATGGGCCGTACCACTCTTACATAGCATCTCGGTTTTTCACAATTAGTCATCCTACAGGGAAGTCTTCTATTTTTCCCCTTGGATTTTATACAATGGGGACATTGTATTACTTAAGTGTGGGGGGATTTAGATTCTCGTGTATTCGTGCTTGTCTGTCGTTGCTTTGTAACGTTTTTGTGTTACGTACTGCCTCGTGTTTGTGATTTGTATTGATTTGTTGTATTTGTGATTGTGATTTGTGATGTAGTATACTCCTCAATCTTGATCATATGCACGTTGTCTTGCTTGTTCGATTGATTTGTGTTGATGATGATCGATTATTAGCATGTGAGCCTTGGTATGAGCATGTAAGGTTATAGGCTTAGATTGGTTTGGTTCTCGATTGGGCTAGGTTGTGTGGTTAAGATGTTTAAGTGGGGCATGTTGCTTTGCTAGTTGGCGTGTACCGATCATGATTCGGATTATGAGTGACTACTCTATAGTGTTTATGTGTTCAGTTCCCTTTGAATAAAAAAAAGGAATAAAATGCTAAAAGGGCATAATAAAGAGGGAATCGAATCTGTGAATGATAGGGAGGTGTGAGATGTGTATACATCATGATCGTGTACATGTTGATCAACTTAGTAACGGAAAACACTACGTTTTGATTGAGTGACCGAATACGATTGAAAATCGAGTCTAGTCTAAGCTTTGAAGTGAAGGTATGAATGAAGGTTAAGCCTTGCGTGTTAATTTTTGATTTAAGTCAATGCACTGAGATTGGATTTTGCTTGCGCACAAACAAATGGTTAAGTGTGGTGGAGTTATTTAGCTCGTTTATGTGCATATTTTTGGTCCATCTTTTATCGTGTTTAGATTTTAGTTGAAGTCGGTTTGGTGTGTTTTAGTTCGTATTTATGTTGGTTTTGTTTATTATTATTTTGGATATAGGATGACGAAAAGGAGTTAATGTGAGCTGAAATGATGTCAGAAATGCCGAAGATGCTAAGCCGAACGAACCCAAGGAAACTGGATGGGAGCTTCCTAGGAGTTACAGGCAAAAAATGAGAGGAGAAAGAACGCGAGAGCATGGCCATATGCAAATTGTTACATCTTGCGCAATAATTTTGTTTTGGCTCGTTCACCTTCGTTACAACTCCAAATTTGAATCCGTTTGCGACTACGGATTTCTATCGAGACGAGCTTCAATTCTATGTTTTCAAAAATTTTGTATTTTACACAGGCCAGCGGTCGCTGGGCCTGTGCTGCTACAGCGGGCAGAGAGGACAAGCCAGCGACCGCTGGCTATGCAGCGGTCGCTGGGTGCGTGAAACAGGCGGTTTTCTGCACGAATTTAAACGGAGAAATGGATGTATTTTGTATTCTAACTTATTTCACTCTGTACAAGAACAAAGAATTCTCTCTAAAACGCTCTAGCATTGTATTTTCACTTTTGGAAGATGGATTAAGGTGGAGAATCATCTTCTCAATCCAAGTTGTGTAATCGTAGTAAGTTTCATTTATCAAATACTTGCTTATGATTGTATGATGGATTGAGTAGGTTGAATCTTCAATAGGGTTTGATTTCTTATGGTTTATTGATGTCTATTATTATTCATGCTTGTTGTTTGGATTGTGCTTATTAAATTGTATTGATTGATCACCGTTGCAATTCCGTATACATAGGGTGAGGTCCAGAGATGATCCTTGTGTCAGACCAGAGTTCAATCTATTTCAGCTATAATGGGAGACCTATTGATTGATTATTCATTTGTTATCTTGAGTTCTTGATTGTGTGGCTTAAATAAGAAAGTTGGAGTCACAATCTAATTGTAAATACGAAAGTTAGTAATTAGATAGTTTTTGAGAATTCTAACTATGCAAATGATCGAATGCATGAATAATCGTAGCATGTGATGATCTATATGGATGTTCTTACCCTAGAACCTTATGTCCGGATTCCATTTATTTAATTTACTTATTAGTCTTTACTTTTAGTTAATTTTATGATTTGAACTTGATAGTGTTTAGGACCTTTTTATGTTTAATCTCTAGCACTTGAATTAGGAAGCTCTGCTAAGCATTCCATGAGATACGACTAGGGTCAGCTTACTATGTATTATAGGCCTCGTTTAATTGCGAAAACTTAGACACACGTTTTAAGTTGAACACTAATAAACACTCATTCTATATGTCTCACTTGATATTTTAATGTTATTATTTATCTTATTTTATTGTGTTTCGTGTCACATTTTGTTTGATTCATCGTTTTGTGTTTGTATTACGTTTATGTCGTATTTTTACGTTTTGCATAGGTTTTTGGTGGAAAATAACATAATGGAGGCACACTGGTACGAATGGCGAGTCACTAGTTGGACTAGAAGGAAGGGACGAAGTATTGAGGCACAAATGCACAGGATGAGGAAAACTGTAGAGTGATCGTCGTTCTTGCACAACTTTGGAAATCGCCGATCTTGCCAAGAAACATCAACGATCGTCGTTTTGGTCACCGAGGCTACTGGAATCCTTGACAACTTTGGTGACCATTTTGGCAATCGCCGAAGTTGTCACTTTTTTACTGCAACTTCGGCGACCTCGCTTTAGCAATCCCTGAAGTGGCACACGAGTTATATTTTTGATTTATTTTTATCCTTATCCTATTTTTTTATAGATACATATAGACTTATATTTATTTGGACTCCGAAGATCTATAAATACACACTATTGTGGAGCCCATGAATGATGTGACATTTTCATGTAATGTCACACTAACATATGAGTCAATATAATTTTTATTTTTTATTTATATTAAATAATATTAAACCAACTCTAATCAATAAACTCTAGTCGCAAAAAGAGAATTAATAAAAAATTATTAAAAATTTAATATTTATCTACGGAATATATCACATCATTTATAGATATATTATTCCCCGCCTACTGCAGGCGGGTAATCATTTTTTTATTAATTTACTTTTAATAAATTTGGCGTCGTTGTTGGGGATTGTGTAGATTACTACACTGTTAATTTCATTGATATTTGATTATTAATTTAGGCCTTTATTTTCTAAGTTTATTTTTAATTTATTTAATTTGTTTCTTTTCTCTTTTTGTAGTAGTCCATGATCACGAGATATAAGCGGATAGACTTTATCCCACTCAACTTAGAGATTGAACGAACACACAAGCGGGAGAGACGAGAAAGGAGAAACAGAATCATGTCTGAACAGGATCAACACATAGTTCAGAATGATGAGATGGCTGAGATGTGAGCTCAACTGGATTTCCTACAGCATCAACTAGAGGATAATGCACGTCGAGCCAATGCACCACCGCAGAGGCCGCTTAATCAAATGTACCGCCCTCCAATTGAGTAGTTCCAAGGAGGAGGATGGGGGTCAAGCATTAATTCAAATAACTATGAGCTCAAGCCGACCCTTATCAGTATGGTGCAAGCCAATCAGTTTGGTGGAGGAGTCATGGAGGACCCGAATGCCCATTTAGAGACTTTTCTCGACATCTTCGATACTATAAAATAGAATGAGGTACCTCCTAACACAATCAGGATGCGTATGTTTGGATTCTCTCTGCGCAATCAGGCGAGGGAATGGTTCAAGAGTCTGGATCGGACGACTATCACTACGTGGGGAGCCTTGTGTGAAAGATTCTTAGCGAAGTATTTCCCACCGGCGAAAGCTCAGAAAATCATCGCCGACATCTCTCACTTCTCACAAATGGGGATGAGTCACTGTTCGAGGCGTGGGAGAGATTCAGAGGTCTCCTACGCAATTGCCCGCAACACGGATTCACTTCAGAGCAGCAAATCACTCAGTTCTACTGCGGATTGTCTCAGAACACTTACAGCATTGTGGATGCTGCTAGGGGTGAGCAAAAAATGGTAAAAAATCAAAAATTGAGCCGAACCGATAAATTCAGTTCGATTTTTTCTTTTCGGTTCGGTTTCGATTTTGACATCAAAAAAACCAAAATACCGAAAACTGAACCAAAACATATTATTAATAATTATTTATTTAATATTACTAATTAAATAATTATTTAATTAATATTACTTATTAAACATATAATATATATTAAGCATTACTTATTAAATAATTATTTAATTAATATTACTTATTAAATATATATTTTTAATAATTATTTATTCAATATTTTTTATTTCGGTTTTTTCGGTTTTTAACCGAAACTGAACTGAAAATTTTGGTTCGATTTTTTTCGGTTCAAGGTTATTTGGGTTCAGTTTCGGTTTTATATTTTTCAGTTCGATTTTTTTTTTATTTTCATTATTTTTTCGGTTTGGTTACCGAATCGAACCTTGCTCAACCCTAGATGTTGCTGTCGGAGGATGTCTACTGAACAAAAGTGTGCACGAGGCAGCGAGGATTATCGATGAGATGACTTCTTATAGCTAACAGTGGCCTATGGAGAGGCACCCGATCAGACGAGTCGCAGTTGCATATACAGATTCGAGATATAGTGAACTCATTGAACAAGTTGCACTACTTAGGAGGGAAGTCGAGGTTGATTGGAAGGAGTGATCAGGAGTTCATGCAGTTACTGAGTCACATAGAGTGGAGGATGTTAATTATGTGCATCAGAATAACTATCAGTCTCATCGATCAAGAGGATTTTAGAGCGGCAATCAGCCGTATCATCCAAACAACATATATCATCTGAATTTCTCCTACGCAAATCCAAACAATGCTCTACAACCACCACCGAGATTGCAGTGTAGAATGGGGTTATTCAAGAGCCTAAAAAGCCATCTCTGGAAAAGATGATGCAACAGATGATGGTCCAGCAGACCAATTTCATTATTCAGACAGGGGGCCAGATTACGATATTGGAAAATACAGTCGCAACGATGGGAAAGCATATAAAGATGCTAAAAATACTGGTTGGGCAGATTGCGAATCGAGATGTTTTTCAACATAAGCCGGGGCAGTTTATGAGCAACACGAAAATTAATTCGAATGAGCAGTGTCATGCGATTCATGTGATTGAGGAGCCGACATACGACCCATGTGCAAATGTGAGTCCCCATGCGGAAAAGAGCACAATTTATGAGTCAGTCGAGCCAGTGCTTAAAGCTCAAAGCAACCCATCCGAAGCAACCCATCAAACACAAGCTTTGTGAGAAAATGGAGCGGTTCATGAAAAGATTCAAGCAGGAAGATGTCAATCTCCCACTGCTTAAGGATTAAAGAGATCTCCCAAACTACACACAATATTAAGAAGAGACATTTTCTCGTAATAAGAAGATCCATAAGTTTGGCAACATCAAGCTACCCGAGGAGTGCAGTGCAGTTTTGTAGCGTAAAATTCCGGACAAGAAGGGAGACCCCGGGAGCTTCAGCGTCACATGTGAAATAGGCGATCAGAAGATCGAGAGAGCGCTCTGCGATTTTGGGAGCAAGTATCAACGTGATGCCACTAGCCATGTCTTAAAGGCTAGGAATCAGGGACACACAAAGCTTTGACATGAAAATACAATTAGATGACAATAGCACATCTGCCAAACATGGGATTATAAAAAATGTACTGGTTAAGGTAATCCAATATTTATTTGCTTTATTTTATTTTTCCTTTTTGTAGTTAGATTCGTATTTTTTTTTTCTCTAGTCCTAATGAAGGATGTAGGCACATCGCATAGAGAAGGAGCCGACCCAATAACGAGCAGCAATCCTCGTCCCGCTAATAGATCAATCAGACCACCGTCGCCACCACCACCTCATTGGGTATAGAGTAAGTGTGAATCATATATCGTATAACTTCGTCTTTCTTCCAAAATTATTTTTCACTACGTGTTAAAATAAGTTTGGGGAAGGGGGAGAGGGATACGATATACGATTCACCCCACTAGATAGTCCTCTTTGTGTTATTCTTTTGTACTGTTTCTTTTCTCTTTTCGTATTCTGTTTTATTTGTTGTGTCGTCTGTCATTGAACTCGTATCAAGTTGGCATGTACTATGATGTTTATTGATTATTTGTAATCGAAGTGAAATGCAAATGATGATATATGATCCATATTTTCTAAAATGTTGATTTGAGCACCTTGTAGGCTTGTATTTATCTTGAGATTTCAAAAGTTGATTTTGACATTTAAAAATTTGTGAGTATTGACTTGTGTGAGGAATTTGAGCCTTTATAATGCTACATTATGCATTGTTATATTTCTTTTGGGTGTGATTTTTCTCTTGCATGTGATTATTACTTCTAAAACTTGTTTTGGTATCTGTTTCGAAGTTGCAGGTGTGTGCAAAGAATTGTGAGATAATCTTAGGTTATCTTTTGATATGCCATGTCCTATACACTATCTTGTTATCATTACTGTCTATTGAACTCTATTTTGAGCCTTACAACCGTTCTATTCTTAGCCTTGGGAGACGTGGATAATGAAAGTTATTGGTGGTAGATTTATTGGGTAATTTGATTCTATACCATTCCTTTAGTGAATCTAGATAATTATAATCTCTGTGTAAATAGGTGTTTGATATCCCCATAAGCTTGTATGAGAAAAGAAAAGAAAAAAATAAGTTTGTGTTCACAAGTGAAAAAAAGAGCATAAGGGGTCGGGACCTAGATTTGTAAAAGAATTATCTAAGTAGAGGGTTTTGAGTGAAAAAGATAAAGATTGCATAGAATTACATAAGTTTGATTGGTTTGATTGGTATGATAGGTGGAGGACCCATGTAGAATGTGTTAGGATATTTTTATGTCACTTAGCCAAAATATTCATAACCTTAACTAGTGTCCCCACATTATAAGCCGAGAAAAGTCCTATTTGATCGTGATTCTTGCACACTTGATAGCGGTTGAGAAATTAGACGATCTGCAAGTCTATGATAAGTTTTCTTGCATAGTATGGATTTCGCTGAGCGTTCACTAAATATAATTCAATATTAGTCGAGTGTTGAATAATACAGTCTTCCCGTGAGAACTTACAGATTTTTAACTATTGATATCGCTTTTGTTGTTGACCGTTGGAGATGAGTCGAAAAGGTGTCTTGAATCAACTACTGTTTGTTTTAATTTAGTTTGAGGCATTAATGATCTTCGCCTACATCTCATTCGTGTTTTATTCATTTTTGTTCTTCTCATTGTTCGAGGACAAACAATAGCTTAAGTTTGGGGAAGTTGATAACCACTCATTTTATATGTTTTTATTGATACGATTGGTATTAGTTCGTGTCTTATTTTGGAGTGTTTCATGTCTTATATTGTTTGTTTTAGTATCTTGTGTTCGTTTTACGTTTTGTTGTGTTTTATGCATTTTTGTAGGTTTTGCTAGAAAAGAACTTGATTTGAAGCCTAGTGGTGTGAACAATGAGCCAAATTGTGTGTTGGACCAAGAAATGGATCAAAGATCGAAGCATGAGTGCATGAGGCACGAGAAATCAAGCCTATCGCTAGTAGAAGCATAAAGACGTAAATTTCTTATAACCAACGAAGTGCGATCATCAAGCTTGGATAGTATATGATTAACTTTCATCTCGATAGGAGTTAGTAGCCGCAAACGAATCAAAAATCGGAGTTGAAACGAAGGAGAACGATCCAAAATAAAATCGTTGCGCGCAAGACAATGAGACTTCGGCGACCCTCACAATATGGTCACCGAAAATGTCATATTTAAGGTGCAATTTCGGTGACGGCCAATTTGGTCGCCGAAGTTGTTGGAATATTTGTGCAAACACTTCGGCGGTCACCGTAATAGTGATTTTTGGGCGTGACTTCGTTGATCCAGCTCGGCAATCGCCGAAGTTGAGCGTATTTTGCGATTTTCGGTTATTCTCACGCGGAAATCGGCCCCTATCTTTGATTCACACCTCATACACTATATAAGGCCCTCGTTCTAGAGCCCTAGACTCTCTTCTTTCATCCTACATACTTTTATTCTATTGTTTTCCATTATTTTACATTCTAAATTAGTTTTATTTTTCCTGGAGGAGAGTTCGTGATCAAGGATTGACAACCCGCGATCAAGAATCCAACGAGGGGAGTTTATGTTTATTTCATTTGTTTCTAGTATTGTTTTCATTATGAGTAGCTAAACCCTCGTGATTCCGGAGTTTGGTAAGACATATTTCACTTTATGGATTCGTAATATTATTTAGTAAATTTCTTTTATATTCATGTTTTGATATGTGGCTTTAATTCTCATGTTTTAATAATTGACCATTATTATTACATGCTAGCTATGTGTTGGATGTCTTATCCGGAATTGAATTCATAGTCGATCACACGAATGCATAATACATGTTTTATCTTGAGACCAAGCGGAGATAGGTAAATTAACTTTAGGAGATTATTCTTATCGTGCTTTTGGGAGTTAATATTTGGTTCTTGATACCTACGGGTGATAGGCTAGGTATTAATCAACGTTCATAGACTACCCTATCCGGGAGTATGTGGATACTTATGCGATCCTTCACATGAATTAGAATTAAATATGGTGTTTAGATTAAATAGGTGAATCCGTAATTTGATTTAGTGTCTATCATTGTCCTAAGATCCTTTCTTTATTATTTACTCCTTTGTTATTATTTCGCGAGCCCGTAGGCTATTTTATATTGATTCGATCTCTTTCAAATTATTGTTTGCCTATATAATAATTGGGTTTATAGAAAAATTATTCAGTATGTATTCGTTTATCAGTACTTATGGATACGATACTCTACTTGTTTTATTTTATACCTATCTTTATGTTTAAAATAATGCGATCAAAAATACAATTATAATTTTTGTCAAATTATATCAATAATAATGGAAATAATGAAGTATTAAATAAGAGAGGAAATTAATTGTAAATGGCAAGATACCCTAAATTAGCCTAAACTCTGAGCATATCGGAGGGTTTTATATATTTTTTTTTATATAAATATGACTGAAAATAAAGGCTATATGTTTAGATTGACTTCTTACGTGCCATTACAAGCGATTTATTTCTTTTTTACGTGTAAAATAAGAGGTATTGTAAAAAATGAAAAAATAATATAATCCACATATTTTAAAGTGTTTTTTTTTATCATTTTTCAAATAAAGTAATATTAATAAGACAATCTACAAATAAAACAAGCGGTTTTTTACGGAGCGGATAGAGTATTAATGGGTCTATATAAATATTAATGGGCTGGATTAGGAAATATATTTAAAATGGATAATTATCTGTAAATACATAAACTAACCATCATTTCTGGTATTGGACATGAACTTTAAAATTTGTCTCATAATACACCAACTACCATTTTTTAGCTATTTAATGCATCCGACTAGATTTGGTCAAAATAATGCATACATGGACCTGAATAACACACGTGGACGTACACATCAGCTTAACACGATGTCGTTCTGACTTAATATAAACGATGTCGTTTCTTCCTTAAGGCTGATGTGTACGTCCACGTGTGTTATTCGGGTCCACGTATGCATTATTTTGACCAAATCTAGTTTGGTGTATTAAATAGTAAAAAAATAATAATTTGTGTATTGTAGAACAAATTTTAAAGTTTATGTGTAATATCAAAAATGATGGCTATCTATATTCAAAAAGAGTCTATAACATTAAAGGTGGTTGGTTCAACCCAATAAACTCATCAAAAATAATAGGTCCATCATAAACCAACACATAGCAGTTATAAATGGAGTTGGGTTAGGTTAGCCTGGTCCAACAGAGAACCAAAATTAGAATGCACAACAAAAATAGGTAGATATGTAGATTATAATTAAGAATCTTTACGCACAATAATACACTACAAAAAATGTATTATATAGCAACGGAATAGTGACGGAAAAATTTTTCGTTTCTAAATTTTGACGGATCGACAACGGAATTTTTGTAAAATTTTAGTAACAGAATTAATGACGGAATTATCCGTTATTAAAAATTTAGTAACGGAATTTTCCGTTACAGTTCCATTACTAAAATAGAAGAAACCATTCTAGAAACAGAAATTCCGTTACAATTCCATTGTTATATATAGTAACGAAATATATTCTGTTGTTAAATTTTTTAGCAACCATCGATATTACTATGGATAAATCCGTTACTAAAACGTTTAGTAACGGAATTTCTTGTTTTAGTAACAGAAAAATTCCGTTGCTAAAATAATTTTTTTTGTAGTCTTAAATGACTTTTTTCTTTCATTTTTACACGAGAGATTTATTTATATATACATAATATATTTTAATGACTAGATAATATTCCCTCCGTCCCATTTTACTTGACACGTTTTATTATTATATTACACTCATTTGAATATAAAATATGTCAAGTAAAGTGGGACGGAGGTAGCACTATATATTAGTCTTTATTTGATATTAAATTAGTAGTATAAATTAACATAAGATGAGGTATCATAAATTAGGTATTTGGTAAAGTCTTACTATATAATTTTATTTTTTAAATCTTCTGTGTGGGTTCATGTCCCCCTCTGAGAGCAACGTAGCTTCCCTGTATGTCCTTAGCTTTAGGTTAGAGCAATAATTAATTGTGCTTATTTGTTTATTGTTCTTTCGTTTGTCCCTGCATTTTGTCTGATCGCTACATGCAAAGATTCCATCTCATTTTTGCCGTTCTAACAATCTATATACATTATCACTTATAAAAACATGTTTTTAATGCATCATTCTACAGTTTAATAATTAATAAATGTGATAATGCATATTCATATGTTGTATAATAAATATAATTTGTGATGCATATTAACATAGAAAAAAATATATAATAATGACGGTTGATATATTTATATGAGTTAATGTACCAAATTAGCTATTCTGCAAATAAAAAAAATAAATTTTAACGACTTATAAAAAATAGATAAATATAGTTACTTTTTTATAATATTACGTTATTACCTTTAATTCTTAATTAAATTTGTGTAACTTTTATAATTATATATGTAATTATATGAGCATGTCCAAATGACAGTCATGTTCGCATAATTTCATCTCTAGTATCACAAATGTATTACACGAGCATGACCAAGTGACAGCCGTCACACAATCACACATATAATTACACGAGATTGACCAAGTGACAGTCGTGTTTGTATAATTTTATCTTCATAATCACACATGTAATTATATGAGTATGACTTATTTTAATCATGTAATTATGACGGAGTATTAAGGTAAAAATTACTATTTTTTATTTTTTTTTACAAATAACTATTTTTGACTTTTTTTTGTTTGGAGATCCATTACTGTTAGGTAATGTCCCTATTTATTATTCCGTACCTAGGATTCTTCATACCTAGCTACTATATCGCATATATAAAACGATAAAATTCAAGAAAACATGCATAGCCCACGTCCTAAAAGTCCTACACCGTACGTGTTTTTCTAAGAATTAGATAGAAAAGGTTACACACCATATGAATTCCGGTTAAGACAAGAACTTCATTTGGCTCCTTTTGAATACAATTCAAACCCATAATTATTTTAATTAATTCCAAAATGCGTGGCCAAAATCATGAACTTTTCTTACACTACATATAACAAGAATTCAAACAAATAGAGAAAATCAATCCAAACAAGGGAAGATTAAACTTAACATGGCTTCACCTTCTTGCCGGCCTCATGTTCTTGCAATCTCTCTTCCTCTACAAGGCCACATAAATCCCTTACTTCACCTCTGTCATCGCCTCGTTTCCAAAGGGATTCGAGTCACCTACGTCACCACCCATTCCCTAAGTGAAAATCTAAAGAAAGCCGACAGCAACCTCATCAGCATCGAAACAGTTCCCGATGCGACCCCCGACCAAGAACACGAAGGCCTCGACATCTACGAGGTCTTCTTCCGAAGCTTCCAAGCCTCCATGACTAGCGGCTTGTCGGAGCTTATCACCAAATATAGCAACTCCGGCGAGCCCTTGACCGCCATCGTTTACGATTCATGCATCCCTTGGATGCTGGACTTTGCTCATGAGAAAGGACTGAAAGGGGCGGTGGTGTTCACGCAGCCGGCCGCCGTTTGTTCCGTTTTCTATCATGTGCACAAGGGCAGTTTGGATATTGCACTCGATGGTGACGATGCATCCGAGGTTTCCTTGCCTGGCTTGCCTGCTATGGGAGTTAAGGATTTGCCTTCGCTTTTGTACGATGTGAATGGCTATGGAGCCATCTTGGCTACTCTTGTCAAACAGTTCGCCTCTTTCGACAGGGCCGACTGGCGGCTTTTCAACACATTCGACGCCCTCGAGGAAGAGGTACCTAGATTTGTATTAAATGAACTAATCCACAATTAAATTGTATTTAGCTAAATTATTGCAGCTTTTTTCTATATAGGTACTAAAATGGATGAGAAGCATGGGCAAAATTCTAACAATAGGGCCAACTGTTCCATCAATGTACACAGATAAGAGATTAGAGGGTAACTACGATTATGGCCTTAGCCTCTTCATGCCAACAGCTGATTCTTGCAAGGACTGGCTCGACCTCAAAGATGTTGGTTCCGTAGTCTATGTGTCATTCGGAAGCCTAGCCGGTTTGTCGGAGAAACAAATGGAGGAAGTGGCATCAGGTCTGATCGAGAGCAAATGCAACTTCATATGGGTCGTTAGAGACACGGAACAGAGCAAACTTCCTCAGAATTTCGCCTCCGGCCTCAAAGAGCGAGCCCTAATAGTGAACTGGTGTGCTCAGCTAGAAGTGTTGTCCCACCCCTCCGTGCGGTGTTTTTTCACACACGGTGGGTGGAACTCGACTCTTGAAGGGATGTGCTTGGGAGTGCCGACGGTGGTGATGCCTCAATGGACAGATCAGCCGATGAACGCCAAGTTGATAACTGATGTGTGGCAAACGGGTGTTCGTGTTAAAGCTGGTGGAGATGGGATTGTGATGAGAGAGGAAGTTGTGGCTTGTTTGAATGAAGTTATGGGGAGAGAGAGAGGTGATGAGATAAGAAGGAAAGCTTTGAAATGGAAGGATTTAGCCATTGCAGCAGTTAGTGAGGGAGGCAGTTCAGATCAAAACATTACAGATTTTGCCACTGAAATTCTTTCCACTTTTACTAAACACTGATAACCAAAAACTTTGTTACACTTCATTATAGATCAGAGTAGATCTATAATATTTACTCATTTATAAATCTGTATTTCATCTTGAACTAAGTTCATGTATTCAGTGGCCTAGTAGTGGTCTATTAATATTTCATGATAATAACTCAATGCATGTAGTTTTTCAAGACTCACAGATAGGAATAACTAAGAGTGGGAACTTTCTATGGATAGTAATTCCATTACCCTCAAGCATGTTCAGATCTTCCCCTCTTTCCCCACCTGGTAATGCAAACTCAAATTGTAACACGAGATTCGCCAGCATGAGCTCGACACTGCTGAGGGCGAATCCAGCGCCAGGGCATCCCCTCCGACCAGCGCCAAACGGGATGAACTGAAATTTCCCTTTGAAATCAACACAACTATTCAAGAATCTCTCTGGCAAAAACTTCTCTGAGTTATCCCATAATAACGGATCTCTCCCAATAGCCCACACGTTGATCACCACTCTCGTCCCTGCTGCAATATTGTAGCTTAAAACTTTAACGTCATGTGTTGATTCTCGTGGAACGAGTAGTGGGAGAGGAGGATGCAGCCTCAAGGTTTCCTTGATCACAGCTTTCAAATATTGACATCTTTCTAAATCAGCCTCACTTATGGTTGAATTGCTTCCCGCAACGTCTTTGAGTTCAGTCTTTAAATTCACCATAATCTCGTTATTTCGTATGAGCTCAGACAACGCCCACTCTGTAAGTGTAAACGTCGTATCAGTTCCAGCTGCAAACATGTCCTGCAACAAGGAGCATTATATATATATCAAGCCCCGACTCATATTAATAGTTGAAAGCTCACTTAAGATCGATTCATTACCAAAACAGATCAACTTTGGATACTTTACTTGTCCTCAAATCTCAAAGCAGCTCGACACTACCAAATATGTTCAATCAAAAATTAAGAATCAAGATTTCATAGTTAAACATACAGGTTGCAAGCACTCTATGAGTCATCGCTTCAAATTATTTACCTTATCATGCCTATCTCACTACAACATCGTCAAAACGTTTCTTTAACAGTTGATTTGGATTTTCTATATCAATATAAACATGAAAATGAAATAATTCCAGCCCAAAATATGTTCTCCACTAGAACAAATCAATATGCTCTTTCACCACATTCTCACCAACATCTCTTTGGCATAAGAAAAAGTAAAAGGATTTCTCACCAATATGATAGCTTTAATGGAGATTCGATCAAGAACAAATCCACATTTCTGATCATTCTTCCTTTGAACATCAAGCAATACATCCACAAAATCCTTCTGGCCTTCGACTTCGCCTTCGCCTCCGCTTCCCTCTCTTTCATCCATATGCTCTTTCACCACATTCTCCAAAAACTCATCAAGATCCTTAGCAATTCCCCTAACTTTACAACTCATGTCATTCACGTATTTGATCCAAAAAAGCCATGGAATGAATTCTCCCACGTCGAACGCACCCAACAACACCCCCAATTCTTCCAGAACGTTCTTGAATTTCTTCCCACCTTCCCCATCACTATACTTCCTGCCTAAGGCAACCCTACATATCACAGCATTAGCAAACGCAGCAAACATTTCACTCAAATTAACCACTGAATTTTCCGCACATGATTCCCTAATCTTCTCCATCACCAAAAGCACCTCCTCCTCCCTAACATTCCTAAAAGATTGAACTTTCCTGTTGCTCAAAAGGTAATTGACACAAATACCCTTCGCATTTTTCCAATACTCACCATAGGGAGCAAAAGCAATGTCTTTACAATCATAGATGGCACTTGCTACACTTGAATTAGGCCTATTTGCAAAAATTTGATCATGGGTTTTCAAGATTTCCTTAGCTGCATCAGCTGAAGATACAGCAAGAAATGGGACGCTACCGAGGTGGAGCAGCATCACCGGGCCGTGTTTCCGGGCCAAAGATTCGAGATTCATGTGCGGGCTGAAGCCCATTTGGTGCAGGTTCCCAATTATTGGAAGCTTTGGAGGAGATGGTGGCAGATTCTTCGAGGGTTTTAGTGAGGTACACCATTTTTTCATCAAGTAAAGACTGAACAACAACAATGGGACAAGAGCAACATTTGACAGGCATGGAAGTTCTTGGACACACATGGTGCAGGAAGGCATAATTCTTGTCTGAAAATTGTGTTTGGTAAATCACATGCAGATTTAATTTGGTTATAAGCACTAGTATTCTTTTTGTTTTTGTGAAGTTGTTTTAATGCAAATGATTCTTTGGAGGGGAGAAAGAGATGTCATCTTTTGAAAAAGTGAATGAGCAACTTTACTTTGTGGGAAAGTATGGCTCTAGTTTTACTCATATGATTGTTTATTCGATTGCTCGTACCACTAAACATCACACAATTTTTTTTATTGGAACATCCCACTAGTAATGTCATATTTCAAAAATAGTTAAATTATCCCTTCAAAAAAGTGTGGACTCTACCACTTTTATCACTCTTACACTAATTTATACATTTTCCTTCATAATCGTGCCTAAAAATTTTGTATCATCCTTATTGGGACGGATGGATTACTTTTGAAGTAAAAATAAGAAAAAGGGAAAAGATTCTCATTTTATTATTTTTGTCTCATCACTAATTTATTACTCTCTATGTCCCATTATATATGGTCATTTTTGCCATATCTAGATGTCCCAATAAAGATGGTCCATACCAAAAATAGAAACAATTAGCTCATTAATTAGTTTTAGTTTACCCACCTAATTGACTATCACAATACCCAAACCCTAATTCACTATCCATTATGTTGCGCCTCATTCTCTCTCATCTATCTTCTCTCTACCGCTCTCTCTGTATTCTTTGAATACCCTAGCAAACCTTAGTTCTTTGAATACCTTCTCTTCGTCGCTATCTCGTCTTCACCCATCGATCACCGCAATGATGAGAAGCATCAATCCCCACCCTTTTCGCCTCCCCGTTCATCTAAAAAATGCTGATTATCAGAGTTGTTCTCCATTTTTCAGAGATTAGACTCTGTTGATGAAGGATCTTCTTGTGCCTCTTCGCTTCCCCCGCCTCCTGCAATGATGAATCCACTCAAAATTATTGTTTCCTCATCTGATCTACCTAGATCGGTCTCGATCTTTTGTAAATATGAGATTTCTTCACCTCTTTCGCCACCACCACCTTTTGCTGAGATGAGTCTGGTCAACATCAACCATATCTCCTCTGATGTACTTATATCTCTCTCGATTTGTGGTGAATCTGAGATTTTCTTACCTCTTTCGCCACCTCCACCTTCTGTGATAATGAATCCAGTCTTCAATGCCTTTTTTCTACATCGATCTCTCTCGATCTGTGGAGATTCAGAGAGTTCTTTGAAGGAGGAGAGACTCCCAGTGAAGATGGTGGTTGTAGGCGATGTAAGATAAGAAAGAGGAGAGACCACCATTCTGAGCACTGAGGTGGCCGACGGCGGTTGAAGATGAGAGCTTATCGGTGATGATGGTGGCAAAATAGGTACAGTTATATACTATTCTAATTCAATCCTCCTTATTCTAAGCTGAGCAGTGATATGTGTGGATTTTTTATTGTAGTTTGCTTTGATGATATTGAGGCTGTGATTAGGGCAATTAATAAGGGGGTGGGGTTTAGAAATTGTCTCCCGAAGCCTCTGAGCGGGGGTGTGGAGATGCATGGCAGTTGTGAGACTGAAGATACAAAGGGTTTGTATGGGTGAGATCTTTCCCTGTATTATTGTATTCTCTATTGATGATGTGAGTTATAGAAGAATGCATAAATCACAGTTATAGATGATTGCTACGTAGCGGCTCGAACAAGATTGCATACATGATCTTCATGGTTGAAGGGTTTAACAGATTAGTTATGCTCATTGCCAAGAATCAGTTGCAAATGGTTAATGGAATTGTTACTGGTTGTTAAGCAAAGATCTTGGACGTCAAATATGTGTGGCTGGGATCTCTTGTTGAGAGGGGGTTTATATAGTGTACCGCATTCTGTAATTCTGGGGCCTAATTTTTCTTTTCATTATACTGTATGAGAGAAAAGATATACAAAGAGGGAGGATAAAAATCAAGAAAGAAACAAAGTGTATGAGAGTGTGTTCATTTATTATTTTGTATCTCTATATCATCTTCTTCATCATATCAATAAAGCAGTTGTAATCTTCCCGTGGATGTAGGTCTTTATTTGGCCGAACCACGTAATCGCTTGTGTTCGAGAATTGTGTTTATATATTTCTGTCGTCACTGCAAGTTTCTTCTCAAAATTCACATTTGGCGCCGTCTGCGGGAAAGAGGGAAACCATAGGAGAAGGATCGAGCTTGCGTCTCAGTATCAATGGCAACAGCGAAATACGACACCGAAAAATTTACTGGCAAAAATGACTTTGCCCTTTGGAGGTTAAAGATGAAAGCACTACTAACTCAACAAGGATTGGCAGCGGCACTGAAAGGCGAAAAGGTTATGGAAGAATCCATCGCAAAGGAGAGAAGAGAAGAAATCCTCGAGAAGGCACATAGTTCCATAATACTTTTTTTGGGAGACAAAGTATTAAGGGAGGTGGCTAAAGAAACATCAGCTGCAGGCGTTTGGACCAAGCTAGAGACGCTTTACATGACAAAGTCTCTAGCAAATCGTCTATACATGAAACAACGCCTATATTCTTTCAGAATTCTTGATGACAAATCTGTGATGGATCAACTTGATGACTTCAATAAGGTAGTTGATGACCTTGAAAATATTGAAGTGAAGCTTGATGATGAAGATAAGGCAATCATCTTGTTAAATGCCTTGCCCAAATCCTATGAGCATCTAAAGGATGCCATGCTTTATGGAAGGGAGAACTCCATCACTGTAGAGGAGGTACAATCTGCATTGAGAGCCAAGGAATTGCATAAGCTCTCTGAAATCAAAGATGTTCCAGCTGAAGGGTTGTCCATAAAGTCAAAGTTCAAGAAGAACAAATCCAAGAAGAATTCTGAAATTTCCAAGAAGTTATCAAAGCCAAAGGAAAAGGAAACGGATGAAAAGGAGTCAAGAAAATGCTTTCATTGTAAGAAGCCTGGGAATTTGAGAAAGGATTGCTATGCCTGGAAGAGAAAGAATGCCCTCAAAGATGATCCACAAAACTCTGCAGACATTTCTGAACAATATGAAGATGCAGAAGCTCTGAACGTTCTCAGTACTAAAATAGAGGATCAATGGATTCTTGACTCGGGGTGTTCCTTTCACATGTGCCCACACTTATCTTGGTTTAGAAACATTACATATGGAAAGATGGGTTCAGTCTTACTGGCAACAACCAACACTACAACGTGAAAGGCATAGGGAGCATCGTAATCAAACTCCCAGATGGGTCAACAAGAACACTCACAGAGGTTAGATACATTCCTAACCTTAAAAGAAATCTGGTTTCTCTTGGAATGTTAGAGACCAGAGGCTATGAGTTTAAGTCTCAGAAAGGTATCCTATATGTAATGAAGGATTCTAAGACTGTATTAAAGGGGATAAGGAAAAGAAGTCTCTACTATCTTTTGGCAGAGACTGTAGTGGGTGAATCTGGTGCAGCAATCAAAGATGAGGCTAAGCTTTGGCACATGCGTTTAGCACATCTGAGTGAAAAAGGTCTGAATGAGCTTAAGAAACAAGAGCTCATTGAATATGAAGATAACTACAAGATTCAAGAATGTGAAGAATGTAAGATGGGAAAGAGCACAAAATAATCTTATCCCAGAAGCACAAAAAGAGCCTCTAATGTCCTTGAGTATATTCATGCAGATCTCTGGGGGCCTTCAAGGACTGAGTCCCTAGGTGGGGGAAAATATTACTTCTCTCTTATTGATGATTACTCGAGAAAGTTGTGGGTTTTCATTCTCAAAAGTAAGTCTGAGGCATTCTTAAGGTTTAAAGATTAGGCTGCTGAAGTCGAGAATGAAAAAGGAGTTAAGATCAAATGCCTAAGAACAGATAATGGACTTGAGTTCTTGAGTGAGGAATTTGTCTTGTTTTGCAGAAATAAGGGTATCAAACGACATAAAACAGTGTCGGCAAACCCCCAACAAAATGATGTCATTGAGAGGATGAATAGAACCATTATGGAGAGAGTGAGGTGCATGCGTGTTGCCTTGGGTGCGGCCAAGAGATTCTGGGGTGAAGCAGTGGCTACAGCATCCTATCTCATTAACATGTGCCCTTCATCTGTTCTTAATTTCAAAACACCATATGAGCTTTGGAATGGAAAACCACCAAACTATTCTTATCTTAAGCCTTTTGGTTGCACAGCCTTTGTACATATCAAGCAAGACAAGCTTGAACCAAGAGCAATCAAATGTGTAATGTTGGGGTACCAGCCTAGAGTAAAAGGATATAGACTTTGGTCGCTAGAAAAAGGAAGGCAAAAAGTAATAATCAGCAGAGATGTGGTGTTTAGTGAATTCAAGATGCCGTTCCTGCAGTTGTGTGTTGCAACTAAGGATTCCACACCTAATCACCAAGTACAGGTGGAGCTGCAACCTAAACAAGATATCACACAACCTCATATTGAGCATCATGTTTCAGATGATAGTGATGAGGAGCATACAGCACAAGAAGATGATCTCAGAGATTACCAGTTGGCTAGAGACAGAGTGAGAAGGACATCTCATCCTCCAGAGAGATATGGTCATGCAGATTTGATCTATTATGCTTTGAGTGTTGCTGAAGATATTGATTATGAGGAGCCAAAAAGTTATAAGGAAGCAATTAATGGATCAGAAAGTCAGCAATGGATATTGGCTATGCAGGAGGAATTGGAGTCTCTTGATAAGAACAAAACATGGATCTTGACTGAAAAACCTTCATCAAAGAAATGCATAGGAAGTAAATGGATCTACAAAAAGAAGGTTGAATCAGTAGGAGAAGAAAGTAAGATAAGATTCAAAGCAAGATTGGTTGCAAAGGGTTTCTCACAGCAACAAGGTATAGACTTTAATGAGGTCTTCTCTCCCGTGGTAAAACACTGCTCAATCAGGATCTTTTTGGCTATAACAGCTCAGCAAGAATGTCAAGACTGCCTTCCTTCACGGAGAGTTGGAAGAAAATATCTACATGCTGCAACCAGAGGGGTTCGTCCTACCAGGAAATGAAGCCAAAGTTTGTTTACTTAAGAGATCACTATATGGCTTGAAACAAAGTAGCAGGCAATGGTATATGAGGTTTGATGACTTCATGCTAAAGATTGGTTTCGTCAAGTCTAAATATGACACTTGTGTGTATATCAAAGATGTCGGGAAACGCACTATCACCTATCTTCTACTGTACGTAGATGATATGCTCATCGCAAGCAAAAATAAAAAGGAAATAGATGTGGTAAAGAAAGATCTTCATTCTGAATTTGAGATGAAGGACCTGGGGGATGCTAGGAAGATATTAGGAATGAACATTATCAGGGATAGAATTCAAAGAAAACTATGGCTACTGCAGAATGATTATATCCAGAAATTGTTGAAGAAATTTCTCATGGATGAATGCAAGGAGGTTAAAGTTGCCATAGGCCAACACTTTAAGCTAAGCAATCAGCAGAAGCCGAAATATGATTTGGAAAGAAAGAAGATGGCCAGTGTACCTTATGCTAACATTGTAGGAAGCATAATGTATACAATGATCTGTACCAGGCCAGACTTGGCGTATCCCATAAGTGTAACTAGCAGGTACATGTCTAACCCCGGTACTACATTGGGAAGCATTAAAATGGATTTTGAGATATTTGAAAGGAGAAGCCAACTATGGGATTTTGTACGAAAGATTAGATGTTGAGGTGGAGCCTTTGGAAGGCTTTGTGGATTCAAACTTTGTAGCCAATGTGGACACCAGAAAGTCACAATCAGGTTATGTATTTACTATGTACGGATCTGCTATTAGTTGGCGTTCAATGCTGCAGTCTGTTGTTGCACTTTCAACCACTGAATCTGAATATCTAGCTATGACCGAGGCTGTCAAGGAAGCATTATGGTTAAAAGGGATTGCATGTGAGTTTGGCATCAAACAAGGGTCTGTGAAGGTACATTGTGACAACCAAAGTGCTATTCATTTGGTGAAGCATCAAGTGTATCATGAAAGATCCAAGCACATTGATGTTAGACATCATTTTGTTCGTAACATTGTTGAAAAAGGATTGGTGAAGGTGGTCAAAGTTAGTACTGAAGATAACCCATCTGATATGTTGACTAAAGGTTTACCATCATCTAAGTTTAAGTACTGTATGGCGTTGGTAAAACTTCTCGAATTCAACTGAGTAGAATCGTGAGTTGGGAGCAATCCAGTAATGGGATTGTGTTATGGAAGATGTTGTTTTGGGTGTACTCTGCTAAGTATGATTAATTCATTCAAGGTGGAGATTGTGAGTTATAGATGAATTCATAAATCACAGTTATAGATGATTGCTACGTAGCGGCTCGAGCAAGATTGCATACATGATCTTCATGGTTGAAGGGTTTAACAGATTAGTTATGCTCATTGCCAAGAATCAGTTGCAAATGGTTAATGGAATTGTTACTGGTTGTTAAGCAAAGATCTTGGACGTAAAATATGTGTGGTTGGGATCTCTTGTTGAGGGGGTTTATATAGTGTACTGCATTCTGTAATTCTGGGGCCTAATTTTTCTTTTCATTATACTGTATGAGAGAAAAGATATACAAAGAGGGAGGATAAAAATCAAGAGAGAAACAAAGTGTATGAGAGTGTGTTCATTCATTATTTTGTATCTCTGTATCATCTTCTTCATCATATCAATAAAGCAGTTGTAATCTTCCCGTGGATGTAGGTCTTTATTTGGCCGAACCACGTAATCGCTTGTGTTCGAGAATTGTGTTTATATATTTCTGTCGTCACTGCAAGTTTCTTCTCAAACTTCACAGATGATATATGGTCTGTGATCATATACGGTGATTTGTGATATATGGTTTATCTGTGATATCTATGATATCTGTGATATGGTGATATATGGTGATCTTTTGATATGTGCCCTGTAATCTGTTCATTTTGTTATGTGATATGTCAGTAAAAGTACAATGTGGTTGATGGTGGTATTGGATAATGAGATAATAGGAAATATGCTCATTTTGTTGTAATGAAACATAAGGTTGATGATTGTGTGATGTGGTTATTTGGTGAGGTAGTATTTTGTTGCTATTTACTGTGATGTTGTATTGTTTTGTGTGATGTGAAGTTAAGTATTTGCACCACACAATAATAAATGCAATAAAAAATGTTCAATCATGCAAAACATTTAACTTTAATCTCATAAGGCTCTAAAAACAATGTTTGCATACATTCCACAAAATAAGCATGTTTTAATACACTAAAAGAGCATGTGTGTTACACGTTAAACACTCATACCAAAAGTGATGTTTCATGCGCACAACACAACCAAAAAAACTTCTAAAAGCTGCCATATAACTAATTGTTGCTAAATGTAATTCCTAGTGTATTCACCAACGGTTCCACACTTAGAGATCTCTCATTCTCTTGCATGTAAGTAAGGCATTCTCTAACTAGTTCTATTGGGACTTCCAAGTCCGTAGGCAATGCATCAATCCTCAACAAAGCATTTTTTTTTCTCATATGAGGCACCTTGTAGCAATTCTGACCCTTAACTTTCATAATTTCAAGCATACAACCTTGCAAACTTAAAAAAAACGTTATTAAGTGTGATAGGTGACAATGTGTTAAAATAACTAATAACTGCATTCACTAGTTGATCCACACTGTAGCTGGCAGTTTCAGTTTAAATATTTTGTATTGCTCTGAACCATCTCAAATCATTCACATTAGTGTCGGATGAGTTAGGTGGTTGATGCACTAGTCGTATATCAAACCCATCACTACTTGATGCAGCTCTAAACTCTTCATCAGTGTCTTTAATGTGTGTCTTTGCATTATCTTGCTGGATGAATATCAACTTGTTTGCATCTTTAGGCCACTTAGCTTTTATAGAGGGAATAATCTGAAAACACATAGGTATAAATTCAATTGAATGCAATTTGAAAACACATATCTAGGGCATTAAATGCAAATTGAAAACACATAGGATTAAATGCGTTCTGAAAATGCATTAATTGCAATCTAAAAAAACACAACTTTTTCACATTTATTGCAATATGAAATTATTTAACTAAGCCACATAAGTGCAATATGAAAATGCATTAATACAATATGAAATCTGTCAAACACTAAAAATAGAAACTTAAAGCTTTATACCTCATTAATTAAACATGTTTTGATAACATCATTGGTGATAGATTGAATTGGCTTGGTTTTTAATGTACCTTTCTGCCTATTCTTTGAATTTCTTTTTGCTGGCACTTGTTCAACAAAAGAAAAATGCTTATTTTACCATCAAATAATACATTACTATTAGCATCAAATGGTGGCCTTGATACAACACACATAAACATCACTTTTTGATGAATTTTTTTCTTTTGCATGTCCTATGTGGTTCGGCCTCCCCAGGGGTGAGGTAGAACTTATGGGCAACTTTGGAAATGTAGAATTATTTCTCATCTATGTGAATTGTGTTACTCATATCCTTAAATTTCATAATGTTAAAAATTCTGTCAAATTGTAGAGTTTTTAAGGTGAAACTCAGCCTTAGCAGCTTGTGTGGCTGTGAGGTCTGGTTTGATAGCATTAGAATGAGCTTTGATCAGTCCTTCTTTTATCCATTGTTTCATGTTGGTCCCGAAAGAGCAAGATTGGTGTATGGGGGGGGGGGGGGGAGGGGGATACACCAATTCAAACTTTTAGGGTTTTCTTGTTTTTAAGATTAAGTTATAAAGTTTAAGCACACTTAATAGAAAAGATAGCTTAGAGTAGTAAAATAAATCTTCTTGTCAAGAAGACTAAATCTTACTCAAATAACACCTTATGCGTGGAAAAATAATATTAATCAAGAACAACTAATACAAGTTAAACTCAATTAGGGTTGTGTGCAGAATTTGGTGGTTAATGCTCTTTATAATGAGAAAATCGTTTTCTAACTTGTAAATATTATCAAACTAGTTTTGAATGCAAGAGTATGAAGAAGATGATTAAGAAGTAAAAAAGAATAAAAGAACGCAAGTAGTTAACGTGGTTCGGGATAAACTTTTCCTACGTCCACGAATCGATCAAATCTAGATCAAAAATCCACTAACTTCCTCCTTTCTTTTTACTCGTTGAGTACGAGCCACAAGAATTATCAAAACTAGATAACTTCTTGTGATTAAAAATCTTCTCCCTAAGATTGATAACTACAAGTCTAGATCCTAACTTTGGGTTTTGTAAAAACTGTTTTCCAGAAAAGTAAACCTTCAACAACAGTAAACACTACAGAGAATTCTGAGATGAGTGGAAGTTTTTTTGAACGTTGAGAGTTTGAAGATTTTTTAGTAGAGTAATGGCAGTATGATAGCTTGAATTCTCGTACTCTTTCCTGGAGGTAAAGGTGGTATTTATAGAACCATTGCAGGAACTATCCGTTAGAGAGAGAGAGAGGAGTCCTTCCTCTTCGCATTAATAGCTGCATTAAATGCATGGCAGTGTTGTTGATACACGCGATGCCATATGAGAGTCTTGTTTCACCTTTCACGCGATTTTCCAGTGTATTGTCATACAGGGAATGATTCACCAAACTGCAAATTGATATTCTCGTACTTCATTCCTTAAAGTATGTTGTTGATGTGACAATACACCAAGTGGTTGACTTGTGACAAATTTAGGTATAGTCCATCATAGTTACTATGAGGAGCAGCTCGCTCTTGATGGAATGGCAGGTCGTTTTATGTCGAGTTGTTCCTTCATAGGCTGGTTGGTTTGATTCTCAATTAACACATGACTTTATGTTGACCACTTTTGAAGATAATGATGAGCATGTCATTTTTAATAAAAACGATCTGTTGCAATATTGTCAGTGGGCTGCTATAGTCTTTTAATCTAGTTGTTCATCCTCTTACAATGTCTTCAAGTATAGAAGTCTTCTATCCTAGTTATAGCTTGATAATAAGGACAGATAGTTAATTTATCTAGTTGTTCCTTTTGACATGGTAGCTGTTTCTATACAAAGTCTAGAAAGGCAGATCGTTATAAGTAAATTTGAAACTTCAAATTACTTTTACATTTGTGATCTGCAACAATAAATTATAGATATCAAAAATCAATACAAGTAGTGTGGACAGCGAGCTGCAAGTATGTGAAGCAGATCGTTATTTTTACTAAAAAACGATCTGCTCAATACTTTTGAAAACTAGTTGTCTATACAATTTAGAAAATACTTATCTTAGTAATCATTATGTCCAAGAAGGCTTTTATAAGAATAATACATATCGTAAATAAATGAAAAACGATCTACTTCCTTTATACTTAAGACATTCCTTAATAGATAACAATGACTATCTGGTTTTCTGAGATCATAAAAACGACTAAGTGTTGTTTCGATAAACATCATCAAAACATAAATAAATTCGTAGGGTTCTCAACATTTCCAACTTATTTTGTTAAGTTACTCGCAATAGGATGAGATCATTATAGATTAATAAGTTGACCCTAGTCGTATTCTCAAGGAAGGCTAAACAGGGCTTCATCTACGTTGTTCAACAAGAAAGCAATTAAATAATATGGTTTTGAATGATTTAAGAACTAAATTAATTAATTACCTAGGCGAGTGAAATTAAAAGAATAAGAAAACGAATTATCTAGGCGATAATTAAGAAAGCAATTAAATCATAAATCTAAGAACATAGAATTAAAGGAAAGAAATCTTGACATGCTTTAGTTTGATTAATTAACATGAACGAAGGATTGAGAATCAATAATGTGGAAATTAATCAAGAAAAAAGCAATAAGAAAGAAAGACATAAATCAATTAAGAAAGAAATAAGAACTCACTAATTAAACGGAAAATAATGCATTAAAAAGGTCTCCAGGTTTGAATCACGAACGAATCCACAACGCGAAATCAAGAACGAACTACGGAATGAAAAATCTAGACTACTGTGTTTTCTCTCGTGGTCTAAAACCCTAGAATGATAGCTTGTACAATAGATCACGCGTGGGAGTTTAAATAGGGGAGAAAAATCCCGCCAGGTTAGCACTCGCTACCCTGGCTCTCTGTCTGGGAACGAGTTGAAGGGGGCCAGCGACCGCTAGGGAGGTAGCGCTCGCTACCCCCGCACTCGGCTTCTCCTACTTTGTGTCCTTTTTGTCCTCGTTTCTCTTCTCGAGCCCAGTTAATTTCGTTTTATCGATCTTTACCTATAATGTAAAATATGGAAAGTCAAAGCATCAATTCAAACGATAAAATTAACATTATAGTGTGCAAGAGAAACGAGAACAAAAATGGATAAAACAACCCCCCCCCCCACACACACACACTCACACAATACCTTACTTGTCCTCAAGCAATTCTAAGCACGAAACGACATGGAGACTTCAAAACGAGAGAAAAGTTCAAAAATGCGACAACAATCATATTCATCATGAATGCTTAAAAACAGATCACAAGGCTACACACTAACCACTACCACGTGTTTCCCTCGTACATGCAATCTCAATCTGATCAAACTCAAAACATAAATAAATTTGGTTTTCAATCACTCAAATCTAGACTTTTAAATTCATTCATTTCAATTTTAATTTTTAGATCAAATCGCACAAGATTGGTGATGAAAAGCATGATGGTCACTAGGTGTGATCTTCGGTATAAACCGAGTATCCTAGTGTGGTTTCCATACCCATTTCTATAGCATAGTTTCTTTCGATTTCTGAGAGGAAGAGGGGTAGAAGTCATATCACCCATAAGCGACAACAAGCGATTCAATTAATAGGTCATTCGAGCCAATTTTTAAAAGAGTGGGTTATGTGGCCAAAATTCACGAGATATAGACATTTAGAAGTTATCTAAAGTGTTCTCGTGTGGTTTTCCATGCTCATGGTATCCAGAGGAGTAGAAGCCTCCCAACTCAATCTCACAATATGCACAGTTCAAAAAAATAAGTCTAGCAATTCAAGCAATTTTATACAAAATCCACAATGCTAAGAGCTATCACATCAATTCATTGCAAAAAGAGTGTCCCACGACAGTCATGATCAAAATGCAAAGCTTAACACCCAATCAAAGACTCACAACAGCAATTCATATCGAAGCATAATCAATCAAGTTCTCATCAAAATCAATCACTAATCATTTCAAGCCAAGAAACGCAATTGGACAAGCATGCATACACAACTCCCACAACTATCAAAAAAATACCGCATACTAAAGATTATGCACCCTGCCCCCCCCCCCCCCCGAACGAAGAGATAGCAATGTCCCCATTGCTTAATAAGAACAAGAGGGGGAAAGGAACTACCCGATTGGGGATGATGCGGCGGCGATGATGCGCGATCAAAACTAGGAATTGAAACTTGCAAGAAAAACACAAAACAAACAAAAACAGGAACAAAACAAAATAACAAAAGCAATTCAACCCGGACACACACGAAAGTAAAGAAAAGAAAGGAAATACGTACTAAACAGCACTGTTAAGTCACTACTGATCTGGTGGTGGAGGAAGATCGAAGAGAGCCCAAGGTTCCTCGTTCTGGGGCTGCAAACTGCTCACTGCATGGTCTTCGGCTCGGTTCTTTATTTGAGTCATGGTGGAGAGAACAAGGAAAGAACTGGCGGCTGGAGATGGTGGACGAAAATGGTGGTTGGCGATCGGTTGTGGAAAGGAAAAGGTGGGTAAGGATAGAGTTGGAGAGAGGGATGTGGTGGTGGTAGTGTGTAGAGAGGAAAATTTAAAATGGTGGAGGAAGATTGAAGAAAGGCTGGAGAGGAAAGAAAATGAGGAAATAAAGATCGGGGAAGTGAATGAGGAAAGAAAAGAATAAAAATGGCGGAGGAAAGGAAGAAAGACTGGGGTTTCTGTTGGGGTAGCGGTTTCTATCCTTGCGTGCTAGAGGGGTGGGCAGAGCCGAGAGCTAGTGACCGCTCCGACTTTGGCTGCTGATCTGAAGCTCGCTTCCAAGTCTTCCGATCCTTCGAATGCTTCATCCAAAATGGAATCATGCACAACAGAGATCTCGGACAAGGCATCAAAAATATTAATAAATGCACAATCTTCAATGGAATTTATAGATGGCATCTCCTTGTTCTTATGCACAGAAAATGATATTGTTTCTCCTAAAACTGACATTTGAATGTTTCCATTTTTAACATCAATTATGGTGTTAGTAGTGGCCATAAAAGGTCCCCCTAACAACAGTTTGTGATCTCGACCATTCTCATGTACATCACATATCTCTAGCACAACAAAATCCATAGGCACAATCAAACCGCCAACACTAACAAGAATATTCTCAATAATTCCTCTAGGGTACCTAACAGAACGGTCAGCCAATTGTAGGCTCATGCGAGTGGGTTTCAATTCTCTTAAATCTAATTCTTTAAAAATCGAGTAAGGCATGAGATTAATACCAGCACCTAAATCTAGCATACATGTAACAGTCTTACCATTTCCCAAGGTAATATTGATTACAAAACTACCTGGATCGCGTTGCTTTTGTGGGAGAGGCTGCTGCATGATGGAGTTGCCCACCTCAGATACAATAACAGACTCATCATCTGCAAATCTTCTCTTCTTTGATGCAAGCTCCTTGAAAAACTTGAGATAGGCTGGAACATTTCGGATGACATTTAATAGTGGCAAATTCACATGCACTTGAGAAAGCATTTTGTAGAAGTCCTTGAATTGCCATTTCAGCTTCTCATTCTTCAATCTACTCGGGAAGGGAATCGGCGGCTTATACGGATTTGTCGTCTTGTGCAACTGAACAACGGGTTGTTCATGTTCCATCTCTTTCTCCTTGACTGTTTCCTCCTCTGAAATTTCAGGCAATTACACCTTATTATCCACATTCTTCCCACTACGAACAACAGTAATTGTTTGCACCTGGTGTGGTGAATGTCCCTGTCCCGGTATCCTTCCTGTCTGTTGCTGTTGTTGTATCTGATTCATAGCACCAGATATTTGCCCCACTTGATTCATGAGGCGCTTGATCGTTGCCTCTTGAGCTTCCCTTTCCAACTTGCTTTCCTGCATGAAAGCGGTCAAGCTATCTTCCAGCCCAGATTTAGGTGGAGCAGTTGGTCGTGATGTCGGCGGGAAGGGTTGCTGAAATTGTGGTGGAGGCTACTGGAACTGTGGTGATGGTTGCTAGAACTGGGGTGGAAGCTGCTGAAAATACGGTGGAGGTTGTTGGAACTATAGTGGAGGTTGCGGATAATACCCATGCTGAGGTGGGTAATATTGCGGTGGGTGCTGCTGATAATACCCATGTTGAGTTGGGTAATACTGTTGTGGGTTGGGGAGGAAAGTTCAATTCTTGTCCCCGACTTGGCCCCTTCCACGTAGAGTTGTTCTGCGCTCTCCATCCTGTAGTCTACTAGACTGGTGTTTATCGAATGACGGTCGTGGCGGATATCCCTGGACAGCGTAGACCTCCGCCTCTCCTTCATAGGTCAACTCCGCCATTTTAGTGTAGTTGTTCTCGTCATGAGTGGGATCACCGCAAATAGGGCACGGTTCACGAATCGGCTCGTGCTTAGCCACTGCAGGGGCCTTGCACATCTTCAACTCTTGCAACTCTCTCATCATATCTGTTATCTGCCTTTTTAGATCCGGACTCACTCCGATCTCCTTGACCTCTACTCTCTTAGATCGAGAGGTTTTCTACTGTGAATTGGTTGCCAAGGTTTCGAAAATCTCTACTGCTTCTCCAGCTGTCTTCTTAGATATGTTTCCTCCAGCTACTGTATCCACCATGAATTGATACGTATGCTACAAACCATTGTAGAAAATTTGCCAGAGGAGCTCGGGTATAATCTGGTGGTGTGGGCACTGCTGCTGGAGCTCTCTGAATCTGTCTAGTGCCTCGTGGAACGGCTCTTCGGGTTCTTGAGTGAATTGCATAATTTATAGCCGAATCTGCTATGTCTTGTGATTCGGATAGTACTTGAACAGGAATGTAGTACTAACGGTCTTCCATGTGGGTAGAGATCCTGCTGGAAGGGAGAGATACCACGACTTCACCCTATCCTTTAGTGAGTAGGGGAAGCACTTCCTAAGCAACTCGTCCTCGGTTAGGGCCTGAAGTAAATAGACTGGACCACAGTGTAGAACTCTCTAATGAAAAGGAGTGCATCTTCGTTAGCCAAATCGTAGAACGAGGGAAGCAAATTGATATGGTTGTGTTTCAACTCAAAGTTTCTTCCCGCAGCAGATAACACTATAGCAGATGCCGTGATGCCATAGGATGGCCTGGCAAAATCTCCGAGCTTCTTAGGTGCTTCGTCTTCCTCAGTAATTATGACTAATTTCTCCTCAAATAAAATGGCGAGATTGACGACGTCCCTGTATCTCTCCTCAAGTACACCTTCTCTTCTATTGATATTGTCGACCAAGGGCACCAGCTCTTGTCTCAAGCTTCGGCGTCCTAGCATACACAAAACCAACAAAGATCAAACGAACCTTGTAAGAGCAAAGGAATAAAGAAAAGAAAAAATAAAAGAAGAAAAGAAATAAAATAAAACACAACGCAAATAAATGTCTAAAGCCTTTCCCCGCAACGGTTGTTTCCAACTTATTTTATTAAGTTACTCGCAATAGGACGAGATCATTATAGATTAATAAGTTGACTCTAGTCGTATTCTCAAGGAAGGCTAAACAGGGCTTCATCTACGTTGTTCAACAAGAAAGCAATTAAATAATAGGGTTTCGAATGATTTAAGAACTAAATTAATTAATTGCCTAGGCGAGTGAAATTAAAAGAATAAGAAAATGAATTATCTAGGCGATAATTAAGAAAGCAATTAAATCATAAATCTAAGAACATAGAATTAAAGGAAATAAATCTTGACATGTTTTAGTTTGATTAATTAACATGAATGAAGGATTGAGAATCAATAATTGAAAACTAATCAAGAAGAAAGCAACAAGAAAGAAAGACATAAAGCAATTAAGAAAGAAATAAGAACTCACTAATTAAATTGAAAATAATGCATTAAAAAGGTCTCCAGGTTTGAATCACGAACGAATCCACAATGTGAAATCAAGAACGAACTACGGAATGAAAAATCTAGACTACTATGTTTTCTCTCGTGGTCTAAAACCCTAGAATGATAGCGTGTACAATAGATCACGCGTGGGAGTTTAAATAGGGGAGAAAAATCCCGCCAGGGTAGCGCTCGCTACCCTGGCTCTCTGTCTGGGAATGAGCTAAAGGGGCCAGCGGCCGCTAGGGGGGTAGCGGTCGCTAGCCCTCTCTCTGTCTTCTCTGTGTCTTGAATGGTCAGCGACCGCTAGGGGGGTAGCGCTCGCTACCCCCGTGCTCGGCCATTTCTCCTACTTTGTGTCCTTTTTGTTCTCGTTTCTCTTCTCAAGCCTAGTTAACTCCGTTTTGCCAATCTTTACCTATAACGTAAAATATGGAAAGCCAAAGCATCAATTCGAACGACAAAATTAACATTATAAACCTAGTGTGCGAGAGAAACGAGACCAAAAATGGATAAAACATCCATCTTCCAATCGTGCTTTTACTGACTTGAATCCCATTTGCCAGCTTTCTCTTTGTGCTCCTTTTGAAAAGATCCAAGCTTTCAATAAGATTCAAATCTATTTGAACTATCTTACTTCTTGTTTGAGCTTTTCTCCCATTTTGAACACATATTATCAGACATTTTTGCCTTTGTTCCTTTGCAGCAGCCCAAAGACGGGTAACGGTCCGCTTCGAAACGTTGAAAAGTGAGTAAACAGCCTTCATCTTCCCACGAATCACCTTTCCATCTTTGGAGTTATGGAGCAAGAACATGATGGTCTCATTCCTCTCTTCTTGGCTAAAGTCTCTCTCTCTCTCTCTCATTTTTCTGTTTTTTGTAGTGTATTGAATCTAAAATTTGTAATGCTTAGAACACAATTAGTGATGAATGCTTTTAGAGGGAATCTGCCATTTTTGTGTACCGATGTTTTTGAGAGGGAAAGTGAAATTTTAGTTTCCCTCTCAATTTTCAAATTAATCCATCTTTCATTTTTCACATTTTAGGTTTTATTTAGTGTTTTAGTTTAATTAAATATTCATATTAAATGTTCATAGTATATTAAGCTTTTAAGTTTAAATATTCAAAGTATTTTAATGTGTTTAATTTCAAATTAAATTAGTTGTAATTAAATGTTCACATTCAAACATTAAATTTCATAATTAAATGTTCAAATTAAATAAATTAATTAAATTAAATTTTAACTTTAAAAAATTCAAAAATAAATTTAAAAACAATTTTAAATCTAAAGTATAAATGGCTTGTTTGGAGTGTAATCAATAAAGATGTTAATACTCAATTAATAAGGAATTCATGATCTACGTGCAGAAAGAAGGGGACCAACTTTATTGGAATGAAGAAAGTATTAATTTTTTTTTTATTTTTTAACAAGTGGAATTTAAATATATAATACCCCCTCCGTCCACGATCTTTCTTCCCAAGTTGACCCGGCACGTGTTTTAATAAATTGTGTTGACTTAATTGGTAAAAGGTAAAATGTATGGAATGTTGTATAGTTAGTGGAGAATGGGGTCCACTTTATGATGATGTGTAAAGTGTATAGAGTAGTGAGTGGAATAAGGGGCCCACATTAATGATTATATATAATGAGTAGTGTGTAGTTAGTGGAGAATGGAACCCACATTATTGATGATGCGTTGAGTTGTAAGTGGAGTAAAAGGTTGCCAAAAATAGAAAGGAAGTGGGAAGAAACTTGGAGAACGGACCAATAAGGAAAGTTGGGAAGAAAGATCGTGGACGGAGGGAGTACTATCTAATATATATAATTAAATTACATACAATAAATTATTCGACCTTAATTCAAGTTCGAATACAATATACTTAATCAAGTCAAAATGAGTAATAAAATGGTGAAAAGATGAAGTATAAACTCTTAACTAGTTTCCATAATTTAGATAGAATTGAGGAATTAAAATGAAGAATTTAAAAGATAATTATACATTTAAATTTATATGTTGAAGAGCACCAATCTAAATTTAAATACAACTAACCTAGGACATAAATTGATATAGATCTATTGCTCTAATATCATATTAATTTTATGATTTAAAAATTGTTAGAGCCTCGTCTATTATGGAGCTATACATAAATACAAGAATCATCACTCACCAATCAGTTGTTATTATGACTTGTATGTATGCATTTGTAATATTGCGTTATATTCTTCACATCAAAAATAAACATATTAACAAATGTTGGTCATGAAAGGTGACAGAACTTTACATAAATATGGTATTCTTTTTTGGGCCATATTCTACGGGATTTACGTAATGAAATATATGTCTAGTTCAATCAAAAACGGACTTGAACATCACGCTTAATAATTATTACTATAAGATTGAAAACTTTTATTCATAACAAAGATTCCAACATACATGAGCTAGTCTTTCTCTAAATACAACAACAAAGATTAGTCCAAACATGCATTGTTTTGGAATGCTTATCAATAGAGATTTAATATTGCTGAATTTGAGCCTTATTACAAAAATTAGACGCAAGAAATTATTGAAACAATATCTTGAATATTCTTAGCTGTAGTTCCTCCATCAGCCAAAGCTTCCTCAGCCATTTCCTTCATCTTTCTCGCATTTAACCGAAGTTCCTTCCCTCTTTCTCCTTGAGCGACCTCCATTACCCACTTGCAAACTTCTTCTCGCGAGGTCATACTATTCTCACCAACCTTAACTCGAGCCCCGACTCTCCACACGTCCTCGATGAATTTAGCGTTAGTCGTCTGATCAACCCAATCAGGCATGACTATTAGGGGCACCCCAGATGTCAACCCTTCCATTGTCGAGTTCCACCCGCCGTGTGTCAGGAAACACGACACGGCACGATGGGCCAAGACTTCGGTTTGCATGCACCAAGTGACAATCATGCCTCTCTCTTGCTCTTGTGCTAGAGATGGGAAGTTTGGTGGGAGTTTGTGCTCTTCTGAGACTCTAACTACCCACAAAAAGTTGCATTTGCTCATCATGAGTCCCCATGCTAGTTCTTCCATTTGGCTCTTTTCTAGGCTAAGTAGACTTCCTAAAGAGACGTAGACGACCGAGCCAGATTCTTTCGAGTCTAGCCACTTTGTGCATGCTTCTTGACTTGGTTGGAAGAGGTTGAGAGTATGGTTGTTGATCATGTGCTGAGAATCGAGTTTGTTTTGTAGTAACAAATGAGTTGGCCCGATTGTCTTAATTGCTGCCCAATATGCCTTCATCCATTCTATTACCTGACAAGGTTTGAGTAAGATTTGGTGAATTTTTAAATTTTCTTTGCTCGTGCAATTTTCTTATATACGTGCAAGGAGAGATGTTGCACAAATATGGAATGGAATACATGATTGACTTACAAGTGTAATGATTTTTTACTTTATTTTTTACATGCACACATGAGATTGCCTCATCATGCACATGTCGATTTAGGGGGGTCCGACTCCACTTTATGAAGAAAGCTTAATTTCAAATTCCAATTATGAAGAAAGCTACAGCCCATTTCCTACACTTGCTCTTGCTTAATTGCCACCAAACATATTAAATGATTTCTAAGCATTAATTTCACAAGAGATAGGAAAAATAGTGATTGCCACCAAACATATTAAAAATGCTTTCAAAGCATTAATTTCACAAGAGATAGGAAAATAATTAGTCAGTTTAAAAAACTGAATGATCCATAATAATATATAATATTATATTTCAACATATATATGAATATAAATAATTAAATAAATTACTCCCTCTGTCCACGAAACATCTTCTTAGTGTGACCCGGTACGGGTTTTAATGTAGTGCTTTTGACTTTAATGATGATATATAGTGAGTGAAATTAGGATCCTACTTGATATATTGTTTTAAATTGTATTGTGTGTAGTTAGTGGATTTTGAGTCTCACTTAATGTATTATATTAAATTGAGTTGTGTGTAGAGAGTGTGGTGGGTCCACTTACTATGAATGAAAAGTTTAAAGTACGAAGAAATTTTGTAGACGAACGAAAATGGTAAAAAGTAAGAAGTTTCGTGGATGGAGGGAGTATATATATAAAAGTCAAATCAAATTTCACGAATATATATATATATATATATATATATATAATGCATAAAAATCAAATAATAATTATAAATTTGTCTTATCTTCATTTTTAAAATCTTATGAAAGATATGTAATAATAATTTAAAGAATTTGTGCATATGAAATAAAAAATTATGTTTATCATTTTAATTATTTTTAATATAATAATGAATTTAATAATTAAATTTTAATGAACAAATATTTTGGCTAGCAAGTATGATTATAATATATGTTATTTTAATTGAGGTTAATAGTTCAAATCTTAATACTAATATTTAAAACAAATGATTACCGGTTTGCTAGGGATCTTTAATCTGATCACTAATATTTGACATAATGAGATTGATTAAATCGGTCTGATTTTTAAAATATTGTTGACGAGTGCATTAGAGGTTGAATTAACATACCTCGCAAAATCTTTATTCATATAATGTGTGTATATGATTTTTGAATTTTCACAAAAAACTCGGATATTTTGTGAGAATCTATGTTCTCACTTTATTAGTTCTACTTTAAGTAAACATGCTAAAGCTTTTTGGTCGGATAGAGGGAGTATCGACAGACCTTGCTAACAGAAAGATCGTGGGAATAGATTTCGAGAAGGAAAACTGACTTTTACCGACAAAAGCATAACAAATAGTAGTAGAAGCAAACAGATCCATCTTCATTTTTGTTAGGCCATGTTCATTTTTATATTTCTATTTAAAACTATCTTTCTGCATATACTTAATTTGAGAAGAATATGAAACTCACCTCGATTTCGAGCTTGTGAAAAGTGTTGAAAAGAAGTATATCAGCCTTGTGAAGGTTGTGGAACTGGCCAAGGATAACCTTGAGCATGGTCTGATCAGAATCCATCACCTTATCCAGCGCTGGCAGATCCCTGCTCCCCAGTTTAGGCAGAAAGGGCAACTCCACTTCCATCTCATGTTCAAAAGGGAACCTCAACAACAACCCTTGTTTCATATGATAGTAAATGGCAGATACAGAGCAAGATTGTGTGAAAAATGAAGCTCCAAGCAACCCATGTTGTTGGGCTATTTCCAGAAGCCATGGAAACACTGAGTCGTATATAATAAGTTTGGGAGGACAATAATGAGGACCCTTTTGCTGTTCTGTAAGGATTTGACTTATAACTTTCTCGGACACCACCTCTTGGAGGTGTCTGAAGTGGTATGTGGTACTTTGAGGTTGTTGAGGTTCTTCTAAATCATCGGAGATGGTTTTGTAAGTGATTGATGTGTTTGTGTTTTGAGGAATGTTTGGTGTAGAGTTCTTTGTTAGTGAGGTTATGAAGAAGGTAATGTTTAGATTGTTTGATGCTAGACATTTGGAGAGTTCAAGCATTGGGTTTATGTGACTTTGCGCTGGGTAAGGAATCACATAAACATGAGGCTTACTACCAATCATGTTTGTGCTGGGTAAGGAATTACATAAACATTTGGAAAGAAAAGAATGATTTGTGGACTCTTCAATTCTACTTTGTGACTCAAGAAAATACTACTACCAAGTACCAAGGCAATCAAATGTGTGGGGCCCATTTCGATTGCAGGTAGGGTCCACATCAACTATACTACTCCCTCCGTCCCACCAAATTAGGCCACTTTGAATAAAATAATACACTCATCTACTTTTCAAAGTGGCCTAATTTCGTGGGACGGAGGTAGTATCTCCGTTTCAAATTCAATATTTTATTTTATTATTATAATATACTTAATAAAACATAAAATGAGACATGGATTAATGGAGTAATTACTAAATTCTTCTTTGTTTTTCCTTTTCTGGAGGAATGATTTCGTAGCTAAACTATTCTACTTGCATATCTTTTATGTTGAACTATTTCACACTATCTCTTCCAATTGCTATATAAGAGATCAATTGAAAACTAATTCTTAGATAGGAACTAGAAACTAATTTGGATCGTTAATCTTTGTATAATCAATTATCCAAATTAATTGTGCATCAAATTTATGAATAGAATGCATTGAATTATAATGCATTGGTTAATGAATAAAAATGCATTACCATGTTATGCAAAATAATACGTGACATGTATAGATTTTAGTTCATATATAAGACTTGGTTCTCACCGGATATATATAACCATACGAGCTATCTACTGACATATATACTTTATCATACATGTTATACTTAGGGCTGAGAATCGGGACAGGACCGGGAGTCCCGGTCCCGATCCCGAAGTCCCGATCCCGAAAATTGAAAAAAAATTGGTCCCGGTCCCGGTCCCGATCGGGATTTCGGGACTCCCGAGTCCCGAAATTGAGAAATGCTTGGTCCCGAAGTCCCGATCGGGACCAAAATTTCCCGAACGGGACCAAATTTCCCGAATTTCAATTTAATTTCGGGACTAATTTTGGGACTTCGGGAGTCCCGATCGGGATTCGGGACTCCCGAGTCCCGAAATTTTTTATTTATGCAATCCCGGTCCCGGTCCCGATCCCGAAAAATTCGGGACTCGGGGTCCCGAATCCCGACGGGACTCGGGTCGGGACCGGGAAATCCCAAATCCCGGTCCCAAATTCTCACCCCTAGTTATACTATCCTGATCTTTACATATATTTTAAACCATCATTGTTTCTAGGGATGTCAATTTGGTTTCTAGGGATGTCAATTTGGCCCGAAAGTGCAGATTGGCCTAAAAACCAATTTGAAATCGAAGAGACTTAGGGTTGGAAATTTATGACCCGAAATATTTTTTAGCCCGAATGGGTTGGGCCGAAAATAACCCGAACCCGATAGGGTTAGTCCAAAAACCGAGTGAGTTGACTCAATTTAACAAATGAAAAATAAAATAATAATATTTGCATAATATATTTAATTTTTAATTTTTTATGCAAAATATGTATTTATCATACCCATCAATTATTCAATCACTTAAAAAAATAATTATGAAATAATTTTGGTATAATATCATTACATTTTTTCTTTAAATTTATTTATATTTAATTTTAATATTTAAATAAATTTAAAATTTTATTTTATTTGTTATATTTTTCAAATATATATTTTTTTAAAATAAAAAATATACGTATATGTTAAACATTTTCATAAATATTCTAGCCCGATTGGTCTGATGGGTCAGCCCGAAAACCGAAAGTTTAGAATTAGGGTTGTAAATTTTCAACCCGATTGACATCCCCAATTATCTCGTTAAAGTAGGTCTACTTTGACTAAAACTCTTACATATTTGGTTAAGTATACATATTTTAATAGGATGGACGGATTACCTTTTTAGCTTTAGATCCTTTGCAATAAATAATGGAATATTTCTCTCTTTAAATGTGGTTTATTTATCTTTTTAGACTGTTTTATTATAGTATTGTAGCCCTTTCAAAAATGATAACAATAATTCTTTAAATATGTAAATCCATCATTTTTTTTTTACACTAATTTTTATTTTAAGTACAAGATAAACTATTAGAGTAGGAGTTACTGGATCAATTAGTTACGGATAATTGTACAAAAATGTCGATAAGATGCAAGTAGGTTAATAAAAATGAAGGCACAAATATACATGCATTTGTTTGTATGCATGTTCTTAATTGAAATCCACATTGAATGAAATCACTCATCTAGGAAGAGCTTTCTGTTAGTTTCGAAAGGAGTATTCTAGTTGTTGAGAGTTGTGATCACATGAGTTGAAGTTAAAGTATTTGACAAGATCGTGTATTCTGCTGGGAAAGCAGATCATTCGTTGATAGTCCAACAGATCGTTCTGTTGGCGAACAAATCGATTGGTGATAGCAGATTGACCTCTGGTGATGAGCAGATCGATTGCTGGTAAAGAACAGATCGTTCTGGTGGTAAACAGATCGATTGGTGAAAGCAGACTATCTGTTGGTGAACAGCTGGTAGAGCAGGTCGACTGCTGGGAATAAGCAGATCGTTTTCTGATAGGCTGTAGTTGAAGCAGATCGTATGATGGAACTGAGACAGATCGTTTGCCGGGTGCAGCTCGCTGTGGTGAAGTTTTGGTGGAACAGATCGTTAAAAGGCAAATGTCTATAGCAGCTTGATAACGATCTGTTCTGGGATTTTGAACATCGATCTGCTATTAGCGGGAATGTTCCCCGGGAGTTCTAGAAAGGGGTTTTAACCGTTTCTAACGGTCGAATCCAGCTGTCAGAATTTGTTGGAGTTTGTTACAACAAGATGTGGCAGTGTACAGTGGTAGGAATCATCTGGGTTGTACGGGAGTTAGTTGCATCTAACGGAATCAATCTGGAATATTCAGGAATTGCCATCTACATCTTTCTAGTGATTTCCATGGGACTGTTTCTCGTGTCTTATATATAGCTCGTAACTTTGTGATTGATAAAGACTTCTTTTGCAATCTCATATTCACTTGTAAATTCCTAGAGAGAGAGGGAGAGTGATACACGAGGGGAAAGAAAGAGAGTAAATCCTTGAGTGTTTTTCGTTGTAATCTCTGTAACTTCTTTCGATTTTGAAATTAGTGAATTGTTCTCTGTTCTCCCGTGGACGTAGGCTTGATTTTGAGCCGAACCACGTAATTCATGTAGTCTTATTCTATTTGTTTTCGTTATTGTTCCAATTTCCACCGTTCAAACCCAACACTAGTGTATGGGGATATACCAGTTTTAAATTTTAAGATTAAAAGCGAGTTTTAGTGAACAACTCAAATCTGAAAGGAAGTATCCTTAATAGAGATTGACTTCAAATAATAATTATTCAGTCTACAACTAGTGTTTGACTGATGGACTAATATTTTCATATAGAACAGTGCGAAAGTGATGGTTTTAAAAGCTTACTCGTTTATCAGAAATCTTATTGTTAAAGTTTCAGTTTCCTCTTAATCAATTTTCAAGATATGAAATATTAGGTTAGATAGATAAAGAATACTGAAAATAAATAGCGAAAACACAGAGGTTTGGTTTGTGTGGTTTGGAGATAAAAACTCATCCGTCCACGTTTCTCGAAGTGACTCGAGGGTTTTCAACTAAATAGAGTGTCTTACAGTGATCAACCTTTGAAGGTTAGATATATATACAAGTTGAATCAGATCACTTCTAGTAACTAACACTAAGGCTAATACTAGAGTTATTCTTCGGTTACAATAAATCGTTAAGAACACACAAAAAAAATACAGAGAGAGCTTGAGTGTTCTAATTTCAGAGCGATTGAAAGCTTAGGAGTGTAGAGAGCTTGAATGCGTAAGTAAACTTGGTAACCGGTGTCTTGAAACGTTTGAAGTGACGGGGTATTTAAATGATGTTCTTGAAAATATATCTGTTGTGAGAGAGCGGCGTCCGAAGCATTTGAAATTCTTCCCATTGGAGTTTTCGTCCTTTTTATCATTTTTTGTGTCTGCAACAAAGATATGTTTCACCTACCCTGAAATCTTTTCCAAAAATGGTATCATCTATGTAGGGTGGTTGAGCAACTTCAGTAGCTATGCCCCTGAGTGATTAAGTTCAGTGTAGAGCTTTAGTGGATGGGATTCTCACACTTCAACATTTCTTTGAGTCTTCGCCACTTCAGGGAGGTTTCCTTTAGATTTGCACTACAAAAAAAAAAATTAGTAACGGAAATATTTCGTTACTAAAAATTTTAGTAACGGATTTATTTGTAGTAATATCGGTGGTTGCTAAAAAATTTAATTACGGAATATATTCTATTACTATATATAGCAACGGAATTTTCGTTTCTAGAATGGTTTCTTCAATTTTAGTAACGGAATTGTAACTGAAAATTTCATTACTAAAATTTTAATAACGGATAATTCCGTCATTAATTCTGTTATTAAAATTGTACAACAATTCCATAACAATTCCGTTGTTAATCCGTTAAAATTTAGAAACAGAAAAAATTTTCGTCACTGTTTCGTTGCTATATAATGCATTTTTTGTAGTGTTGACTCTTTACTGTGTTATGAAAACTTCAGTGTTGGTCTTGAATCTTCAGTTTGGACTTCTTCAAATTTGATATACTTGTAAACTGAACTCCTTAACATATGAGTTCTGAAAATAAAACTAAGATCAAATTTCAGTCTTGGACTTAATACATCTTTTAGGAGATGTTTTGGAATATAAATCAAAACTCTTATAAATATTTCTCAACATATGTAAAACATAAATATAGTATTTATGCTTTATATATTTTACGGAATTTATATATTTTATGTATAATTATGATTTATTATAACTATTATTTTATTACATTAAATCATAATTCACTTATAATTAATAATCAATGCATCGTATTTTGTACTGTATTTAAAATTTTAAGATATTAAAAAAACTATAAATATTGTTTGGCCATCGTGGTAAGGAAGTATAAATAAGTGATGTTTCGTTTGTAAAATTGTTTTGGACAGACCCTTACCCTTTTATCTAATTTGTAAAATTGTCCCTTATCCTTTATCTAATTTGTAAATTTGCACTTAAGATATTAATTCAGTTACCTTATTAAGATATCGAAAATATTGTGTAAAAATATGGCTCACTTTATGAGTGTATATAATACTCCTATAATACAAATCAAGTAATATAAAAAATAATATAGTCCAGAGGTACAAATTCATTTTCATTATATTATCCTTCAATTTATAATAGAATAAAAGGTAAATACAATTGTTTTTTTTTTATTTTCTAACAACAGAATTAGGGTTGTACACGAATCGGATCGAATCAAAACAAATATTAACAATAGTATTTGATTCAATTTGTGAAACTTTCGAACTTTGCAAATAAAAAATGATGATTTGTATTCTATATTATATAAATATTTAAATTATTCAATTTGATTCAAATATTAAATTTGAATTTCCTAAGTGTAGATATAATAATATTGAAAAAATTAATTCAAAATTCAATCAGTTGAATTAAATTGTTAATAGTAACTCAATTCGAAATCTCACACTTATAAAAACAAGAGATTAATTTAGAAATTATTTTTCAATATAAAAATAGGTTTAAGAATTATGCATATAGTTTATTTATTTTTATAAATATTAATTTTGATATGTAAATATATTATTTAATATTTAATCACATATTCACAAATATCAAATTGGATATCATAATATTCAATTTGAAATTTAGTCCACTAGATTGGAAATATATTACTCAACCTTCTAATTATTTCACATATTCACATTTTCTGGTAAATATATAATTTAATATTTATTGGATCGGGTTGGTGTTCTTGAAAATTTAGTCCACTAGATTGGAAATATATTACTCAACCTTCTAATTATTTCAAGCCTAATTCTTTTGACACGTATAATAAGAAAGATATTTAAAAGATAATTATGGTATCATATACTCTTTTCATCCCACCTCAATTGTCTCAAATGCTTTTATATCGAATATCAATACATACTTTGTTACTCTTTTAATTATATTTCAGTACATTTTACCAGCCTTTTTTATTCTTAATCACTTTATCACTAGTCCTTTTATTCTCTTATTTTTTTTACTTGAAAAAATTACATCATTTTTTTCTTATTTTTCTTTTTGAAAATTTTTTTATTTTAAGTGATAGTTGGTTCAATTTTGTAAGAAAATCATGAACATATTATCAATATTTTATGCTTTTATTTATTGAAAATTTGAACAAACTTGAAAATATGCCAAATTTTTAAATATGTAAATTTAAAAAATGGGCAAATCTATATCTGTGAAATTTACGCTACCACGCCTCTTCCTCATTTCTCCCTCACCCCTAAAACATCTTCACCTTCTTCAGAATTTTCATATCAATCCACCATCCTCGTCAACGTTGGAGTCAGTCTCACTCCTGTAATACTAATTAATGATAAGAATCAATAGAAGTAGCAAGGGAATGATCATTTACCCATAAATCTTCATGTTGCTCGCCGAAGCTAGCGATATGGAGGAGGTGAATAACAATGGTGACTCCTGACTTAGCAGGTGAGGGAGATTGTGAGTGGAGAGGTCGGGATAAATAACAATTTCATCAATTACATTTAGGTTTGTCAATGGGTGGGTAAAATTCGAACCGGAACCGTTAAATTAGTTATGGTCCTAGAACCGGACTTCGGACCGTTGAATATCGGATTCGGACCCGAACCCGGACCATTGATTAAAATATTAATGGTTCAGGTTCGGAAGAATACTCATGGATATTATTGGATATGGGTCACCCGTGGGTCTTGCTAAGTTTTATTTATGTCACGTCCCCATTTCACTTCTCTTAGTAAAATCGAGGAAAACGTGACTAACAGGGAAAAATGGATAGCAAAACGCAACGAAAACGTTGATAAAAGGATATAACGTGAAACGTACATCAAAGAGGAAGATTTCGATAGAGTTGTGTGACCGAAGTCCAATACATCAACGAAAACTTAACATTCGAAGTCATCAGGGATTTAAAATAACATCAAGAAAACACCGTGAACGGGTACAAGTCTGAGGTACATAGTTCGAAGGTAAGATAGATAGCTAATAAGTTCTTGGATCTAAAACAAAAGTCTGGCAGCGGAAACTGGATCAATATCTAGATTTACATGTATGACGACATATAAACCACCGAGAGTAGAACAACAAGAGTTTGACAAAAACCCACCGCTGAGCCTTCCATTTCGTCATCACGACTTAACCTGCACATTTAAAAATATATGCAGGGCTGAGTACGAAAGTACTCAATAAACACATGCCGAAATCACATTCGTACTGATATATTTGCAATTGCCGTAATACAGTGCAACATAGGGATTTTTGTCACTAAAGAACCTATGTTCACTAAAATTCTTGTGATCTTAAAAGTTCGACTGCGCAGTCTAAGTTCTGGAGTAATCATACATATCTGTAATTCTGGGTGTTGGGAAAGTGGCCACTTTCCGCGAACACTAAACCGGCCAACCCGCTAAGATGACTCACGGTTCTGGTGTACACTAACCTTAAAAGATATAAATCTTTAAAGGTCCGAAATCAATTAATTGTTCAACAGATACGCATCATACCAAAATATAAATATTTTTGACAATGCAATATTTCATAACATTTAAAATTCTAGAGCATTTCTAAGCGAAAATCATACTTTGGTACAACGCATGCGATTTTATTTGTAAAAGAAAGCCTACCTGAATTGTTTCCTCGTCTAACGAAGTGCTGATTTAGAATGATTGAAATTCCCCTTCGCTGATCCTTAATCGCAATTAAGAAGAAAATACTCTTAGTGAGTATTAATTGACGTATCTAAATAAAATGAAATAATATGCTATTATTTCATGAATTATTCTAATTATTGCTCGATTTAAAATCGAGTCCTTAGTAGTTAATTCAACTAACATTATTAAAGAGTTCCAAATATACCTATCTTATTGAATTTCTCTACAATTTATTCTAAGTCATTCTATCAAATTTTTGGGTACTATAGTAAGCCGAGATACTTACTCGAATTAAATAAATTCTAGTTTGAATGCTTAGTCAAAGTTCTAATGGTTAATACTAATCTATTTAAAACCAATTAAGAATTTTATTACTAAATCCATAATTAAGGGATAACTTAATCCGTTTTTTTTTATACCCAAACTGGGCTCATTCTATATACTTAATGGGTCCAATAATTATTTAAACGAGCCCAATCCACATTTTATTATTCAGCCCGCTAGATTTGTTCTTAATACTTGGCCCTTTCGTTTTATTCATTCGGCCCAATTGATGCTTTATTTCTACACAGAGACTAGAGCTCTAGTTCATACGCCCGTTTCTACTGTTCCTCCCTCGTCTTCTCGCTCTCTCGTCTTTCCCTCGGCGATTCCCTTCACTCGGCTCCTTTCTCCGCTCCAAATCCTTGCTCCCTCGTCTTCTCCCCCCTCGCTTTCTGTTCATCCTGGGGTTTCCCAGTCGCCATTTACTCCTTGAGGTATTCTCTTCATCCCCTTCTATTTTCCAGATTCATAGCTTAGAAATCTTGATTTTAAATTCTTACTCTATTTCCGCCCTTTTAAAGCTTCAAGATTTGGTTCTGCATGTTCAAATCTTCATTAGTTTAGGGTTTCAGAATTTGGCAGGCTATGATTTCGAAATCTGGGGCTCAAATCTGGAATTTGTTTTCTTTAACTTAGATTTTTAAATTCTTCGTTTACAGTATGAGCAAAACTCTCTTAGGTTTTAATTCAAGAGCTTCTAGTTCTGAAAAGTGTTAAAGTTTTAATCAAGTTTTTAACCCCAGCTCTGTTCTTTTTTTCTTTTCTTACTGAAGAATACTTTGGTTGCTGGTCTTGCTTTACTTATTCGCGGGAAGTGATTTTGGAGTTTGGGTTGTACGCTGAGAGGTAAATTTCTGTTTTGAAATGCTGCTTTATACTATTGAGTTGGTTTCTTATTATGGAGGTAAGCAAGTGTTACTCATGTTCTGGAAACAGAATAAGATGATCAATAATTCTAGTTCTAACATCAGAAGCTATTCGTATAAATATTTATGTGTTCTATTCTTGAGTCAGCATGCATATATACATATGTTCTGGAATCTATGAGCTGTTTTCTAAGCAATAAGGATTTTAAAAGCTTCTCAGTATGATAACTTTAATTACTGAAGCTTAAAACTTAATTACTTCGTTTAGCAAGTATTCTGCTTAAAGAGGCAGTATGCTAACCTTTAAGACTTAGTCTAAGGCCTCAAATGTATGTCTTAATTTCCCAGAGTTCTAAAGATTTCAGGCTATGCACAAATTCTCCTCCTCATTCCAACAGTTAGATATAAGTAAGAGAGCTTACCCTTTACTCTAGTATTCAGGTATGCACTCCTTGTGATGGTTTCTTTCTGATAAGAGAAGAACAGAAATGCTTTTAGCTAGGTTTCATATTGGAACTAAGGGTTGTAAATCTGTGCTTACCTTACTGATTCTTAAACTGAAACTGGGGTTTCTGAGACGGTTCCTTCTTGTATGGTTGTGTGGCTGTGTTTGTGAGCTTGTGTGAGTGAGAGAGTATGCTTGTGAAGTCTGAGTTCTTTGAGATATTGTCACGCCCGCTTTCTACTAAGTCTAGTAAAGTCGGGAACGTGACTAATGAAAGGAATAAATGACGAGAGTAAGACAATGAATATTCTTCTCATAACATAAATCAAGGGTTCATTCCGTAAATTAATGAAGTCGGAGTCATAAGCTCGTTACATCACATAACTAAATTAAAGAGTTCAAAACTCAGTCTTATTACATAAGGGTCTAGCAGCGGAAATGTAGGATCGCGTAACGAAATCCTACGTGTATGAAGACACGTAGAACCCCCAAGAGTCAGCTACTAGGAGACCGACAAAAAGCCCAACGTAGCACCCGTATCTTC